>OX439038.1:76892311-77143098 GCA_949317995.1 Acholoe squamosa
AGGCCTAGAAAAGGATAAAGGGATTGAAAGGCAACATAGAAAGCAGCAAAATATAGTGAGTGTCGTTTCTGTCATGGTTGGGGCGGTCCAACACCAGTACAACTTAGGTTGAGATGAGCATGATATGGACCATTAACGGACATATTATTGATTGTATGGGTCTAGATTCGAACCATGATTGACGACCAATTGGTTACTGGTAGCATTTTCCTCTTGTATGTTAACCCCTAGACTGTTGCTCATCTTAACACACTGCCACCCGGTGTTTATCAGAGGAACTTAAATTTAGCGAAATTTTTCCTGCCCCCCCCCCTGGGAGGGGTCTGAACCCCCCCCCCCTTATTATATAGTACCATGTAGGCTTTTTCGTACCCTGTGCAGCACTTCCCGCAGGCCAACTAGTGTAACTTTTCGTGAAAGGGTGACGCTTTTTGCCCCTCTCCCCCCAAGAGGGGTCTGAAATCTTTTGTCCCTCCCTCCAAATCCACTAACCCTCCCCTGTTATTAAAAACATGACCGCTCCGTTAATAAATGCCCAAATTTACAAGAAGGGACCAAGAAGCCTATTATTTTATGGTTTGCTAGGGAGTAATCTGAAATCCCCTGAGAGAGGGAGTAGACGATTTGGATCCCTCTTTTAGTCTTTGGGAAACTTAACAAATTCGAACCCTTTATATTCTTCTTTTTGTTTACCCTTCTTAAAATCCATTATGGGAAGGATGGAGTGTCATACCATCACTTCTTATGCTCACCAGTATAAGAATGAAGCAGGAACTTTTGAAACTATCTCATTTCATTGTTGATTTTGAAAGCCCCTGCGTCACTCATTTTATGTTTAACCGTTTCCGTTTTTTTCTTCTCTCAATACCTCTACCCAGGGGCGGATCCAGGATTCTGAGAAAGGGGGGGGGGCACACATTTTGGCTATGGGACCAATAAGTTGATGAACTCATCACAAGCTGATAATGGTAGGGGGTCTGGGGGCATGCTTCCCCAGGAAAATTCTGAATTCCAAAGGGTATTTGGTGCATTCTTGTGCATTTCTAAGGCCCAATTGAGAGGCTGCTCTAGGCTGATTTACTACTTAATTTAGGGGCTGTGGATCCATTTTTAATTTGCGGAGGCAAGGCTCAGATACTGGGTTAGGAGGGGGGGGGCACACACTTTTGGGGGAAACTTGCAGTTATCTACCTGCAAAGTCCAGACAAGGAAAAGAAGTCTTATTTAAAGAGAATTTTTCCATGTATAAGGTCCATGTATAAGGTCCATGTATAAATAGAATTAGGGGGATCTGGTGTTTTCCCCAGAAACCTTTTTGGATATAGTAAGGCCAATAGCTGTATTTTTTTTATACTAGTAAAAGACTTCTAGGCCTATAGGCCTTTTAATAGTCCCTCAGCCTCAGAAATACATTAATTTTATTAGCGCGGCGACTAGTGAGTACTACTCGTGAGATGAGTAGACTAGTGTATGGTTCACAGTCGCCACGGTGTAAGGGATAGGGAGGCCTTGCAATCTATTTTTGTTTGTGGCTCCTCTGCTATGGACTATTCCTGCTCACTGTTCTAATGTAATAACAATGGTGTGTGTATTTTACTTATCAGTGAAGGAATTTTCAGAATATATCTCATACTTTTGATTTTATTCGCAGATAAGACATTTCATCATTTGGAGCCCTATGGCAGATTAGCATTAGATCATTTTAAGATTCAGAAATGCATCCCTGTAGCCTTTGTTTTAGAATTGTTCATTTTGAAACTACTATATATATGTAGTACAGGTTTTATCTCAGTGGGTTATGGTACAATTGGATCATATTTTCTGTATTTGAACAAAGTATTCACTGTCAAAGATCTCTATGGATAAATCAGTGCTAAAGTGTGTGTTGCCATATGTGCATTTTTGTAAATCGGAGGAGGTTGAAGTGTAAGGCCACCTTGTGGAACTGCTACATTCTTTTCTGTGTAAAATTTTTAGTTTACATTGAAATAATGCTATCTCAGAATATGTATCTACTATTGGTGATGAAAGATTAATTTGATTACTCCTTTCATTGTATAAACGATTTTGTGGAACACTGAAAACATGTATGTACACCGGGGTACTTACACTGTGCTCCCCCTCTACAGAGAGGTGGAGTGATCTGGCCGGTTTGCTGACCACTGGCCCATGACAGGTACAGACTATTACAAGTGATTGGCAGTTGGGTGTGTGTGTGGGGGGGGGGGGGGCAGGGAGGCAGAGCAGGCTCCTGGCAATCTGAGACAGTGTACACTCATAATGACACACCTGTTGACTATGGCATTGAACATTGAATAAGACAGGTCCCTGTGGCAGCTGAGTGAGGTGCATGCAGAATGGACAGTCTACAGACTATTAGTACTTAGCTGCAGTGGGTAGTTCAGGTTGAATGTGTGCTATATACTACCAAAAGCCCAGATGATAGTATGCCCTATCTGTCTCACCAACTGAAACTAGACACAAGATTACAAGTTGCCGCGCCATGTCTCACAGGACTATTCTCTACTATTGTATTAAAATCTACAACACTATGGTTTTATTTCTCTCTGTATAGGGGTAAGCCAGAGGAACATACTCAAAGCCCAATGGTTAAATCAAGGGGATTTGAATCATAGCTTCTCCTAGAAATTTTGAAAATCTAGACCTAAAAGGTGCATTGTGATGCAAGTTGGCACACAGATTTTCAGCTCCCCCACTCCCTGCTTGTCTTCTGTTTTTTTTTTGGGGCAATTTTCATCTAAGCCAAAAAGTCAAATGGGTTGTATTTGCCTCCCACTCAATAAATTGTTCAAAATAAGAGATCTAGTTGTGTTATTTATGCATTCTGGTTCTTAACACTCGGAGCTTGAAGGGGAACCATGGTTTTGCCTAGTTCCTATGCATAACAAGTGAGCTACAGGGGTGCAAAGGGGCAAAACCTTATTTATTTCATCTGGGATATCCCCCTGGGGTAGAGAATATTTTTTGTAACAGTTGGGGGTGCATGCATTATATTTTGTGATCACTGGGTGCATAAATCCTTTGATGTAATCGTCGTGAGGACACGTCTACAACCTTTGTGGGGTTGGTTTGCGCCATGAAAGATACTATGGATGGACTAATAAAATTGACCAGGTAGAGACCTTACATGTACCTATGTAGCCCACAAAAAAGTTTGAACTTGCCTGTTAAACTGTATGTCCCAGAGGCTATGATATGATTTTGGGGTAGTTTACGCAAGGACACGTCTACGACCATACATGTACTCATAGCTGCTAGGTATCTTATATTTTACTATCCTTATTATGTGGGCCTTATTCCTTCATATAAAAAGCCCTGTAAGTTTGGTTAATAGATTCCACATAGAACCAGAGATATCATAAGAAAAGTATTGATGAGGACACATCTACGACCGAGGACATGTCTACGACCATAGATATGTCTACAGTTATATTGCAAGATGCTTGATACTTGACTGTTCTTGTTATGTGTTAATTATACCTTGATATGAAAGGAACATTGAATGTTAATGAGATCATTCTGTCTTAATGCAACTCTGAGCTATGACACTGAATACAAATGCAAGGACACGTCTATGATCAGGGACACGTCTACGACCATACATGAAGTCATACAGCAAGCTGCTTTGTATTTAAGTAAAACCATTATATGTTAGTTGTTCCTTGATATGAAAGGAACATTGCATGTTAGTGGATATTCTGCCTGACTGCAACTCTGAGCTATGGCATTGAATATATAGTGCATGGATACGTCTACGGCCGTGTAATAAGGCATTGTACTGTGGGCATCCTATGAAATATATTTAACCTTCCCTAGTATATGGGCATTGTAGCCCAACATATATACATTATATACATAAAAGGATTTTACCATACTGCAAAATCTTTTTTGGGCCCCTCTGACCAGCCATTTGGCGATCATCCATGACTATTGATATGCTAAGGACATGATAGATCAGGACATTCTACAGTAAATTAGTCCAATTCAAGTCCCAGGTGATGTGGATAGTAAAGCAAAGGGGACAGTCCAATCAGGATAGGAGAGGGAGATAGGCCTACATGTAGAATGGGAAAGAGGGTGAGTTAGAGGAGGGTAAAGGCAGTACGATTGGAATGTTGATTGTACTTGATAAATGTGTTTGGGTCCAGTGTCTGAGAAAATCTTTGAATATCAATGTAAAACATGCCATCTGGTGACATCTGGGAATGGCTTCATAACTTTGGTTCTTTTTCTGTTGGAAAGCCCTGGCACCCGTCGGAAGGCATAGGACCATAGTTCCAGTGGGCAGGGTCCATACTATGTAACCATGTATACCCACCCTAACGACACACGAAATCCAAAACTCGTACCATTAACCCCATATTCCCTGGGGTCATTTTTGAATGACCAAAACCATGGACTGCCCTGCCACACAGAAAAAAGGGACTAACTATCTTAGTCAGATGTTAGTCAAGCAGGCTAACTTTTGGTCGAAAATCATAGAAGGTTTGCATATGACGAATTTGGAGGTATTCCACCCCCTACTCTTCGAATTTTAGTTCCCCCTCTATTTCTTTGATTCAAAGTGTCAGGCTGGATGAGATCTTCATGTTACATATGGGTTTTGATGGTCCCATATGCATATTTTGGGCTCCAGGGTGGGGGGGGGGGGGTGAAATGTGCCCAAAATGACCAAAATTGTCTGGGCGAAATTGTGTCTGGGAAAATGACATTTGAGTTACAAGCCAAGTTGAGGGCTTAATTTCCAACAGAAACATTCTTCATACCTCCATGAAAATCTCAGGTCCAGACTATTTTGACCTGTAGATTAAGAAAATCACATTATCATTTATGTCAGATGTGTCCTTGCTATTGTAAACGAAGCATACTTATAAGAATTATTTTTCTGGGCACATGTCTGGGCGAATGACATGCATGTAAGGCCCCATATGCACACTTTCTATGATTTGTGACCTTTTGCAGCCAAGTCAGGATTTTGCACGTGCTCAAACGTCCGAACGTTTCTTGGGATTTTGAGACTAACCATTAGGACAATCTCCCAACTTGCCTAAAATTTGACTAAGTTCCTTAGGACATTTAGGAGGCCTTCTAACTGCCATTCATGTATTATTTATAAATTCTGGTGCAAGGTTATGATGGGGCTTAAACCCAAATGACTACTAAACTAGCCATGTTTAAGCCAAAGGGGCGTCTTCTACCCTGGGGCATGGCTTATAAGTAAGGTTTCATGGTAACTCCTTCGATTTGATTCAAATGGCTAATTTATCCTCTACAATGGGTTTAAGGACCCACAACAGAGTCCTGCAATTTGAGAAGCAAGTTCAATGACTCCTATTGATATCATTTAAAACCCGTGAGCTAGGTTGCTCTGGGTTTATTACAACATCTCAGGTCCAACATTGTGGATATATGAGTATATTGAATATCCACAAAAAAGGTGTTTGTGTGTTTCTTGTTCGTTCCCTCAATACATTTTTAATCTATTAGGTGTATTTTGTTAAATGTTATATCAGGTTGGACTGTAAACGTCTTATTGTGTCAATTGTCATTGAAACCCACCATTATTTAGACATTTATAGACTTTTCCATGGTATGCACCTCATATAAACCACGCTGCCACCTGGTGTGAAGAATATCATTGTCTCTTAGACAAAATGACTACCCCTTAGACAAAGTGACTAATGTTCTCCCTTGGCTTCATACCTCACAACTCTCACGCATTAGGCCTGAGTCACACACATATTGGACCGATCTCACACTCTCATGCCGAGGTGCCTTTTTTTCATGCATTTTAGGCTTCAAAATATCAGTATAGGCTTGTAGGGCGAACTTGGACTTTCACCCACGTTTTGAAGTACAATAAATTGGCCAATTTCTCTCTATATTTTCAAAATTTTCTTGGGGGGATGCCCCCCAAACCCCTCCTCTCTTAGGTTAATCGCTTCATTTCCTCTAACATTTCTAAGCAAAGTCTCACCCTTTGGCTTCACTAGAACTTGAGAGCTCTGTGGCTTAGTCAAGTCAGCTTGCCTGAATAGGTTAGTCAATGTTACTAACATTGTTAGACATTGTTAGTCATAGGTTCGCCATTTTGCCCAATTAGGCATTAACTTAACTTGACTAACTTCTTTTCTTTGCACAACCCCCTTCCCTAGCTTTTGATTAAAGAACACATGGTAACTTGGTCTCATGAAGGAACTGCAATGGCATCTGGTGGTCAATGAGGGTACCTTCGGTTAGATCCATGTCCATTATCGCTAAAGGAGGACCACAAGAGTGATTGGAGAACAATATTTTATTAAGATTGAGATAATAAAATAAGGATAAAATATGAATGTATGTGTATAGTTGTACATACAATTGATGAATAAAATGTTGTGAACCGATTGATTATGACATGAACATGGAATTAAATAGTCAATAAAGTGTGTGAATTACACCCACTTGTGAATTTGATGAATATGTATTAAATTAAATAAAGAGAAAGAAAAAAAGGAAGAAAAAATAAAAGAAAAGAAGAAGACAAAGAAGAAAAATGTAGGGTGGTAGGGAGGTAGAAAGTTGATGTGGAGAGCACCGAGACGAAGGCAGGAATGGAGGGGAACAGTGGGCGGTCAGATGACCAGAGAGAGGCTGCCAGGTGGCAGCACAGGTGAGGTGTGTGGTGGTCCTACCCGTTGCAACAATGACCCGCCACTACTTTTAACAAGCAGTAACATGACCATTATCGCTAAAGGAGGACCACAAGAGTGATTGGAGAACAATATTTTATTAAGATTGAGATAATAAAATAAGGATAAAATATGAATGTATGTGTATAGTTGTATATACAATTGATGAATAAAATGTTGTGAACCGATTGATTATGACATGAACATGGAATTAAATAGTCAATAAAGTGTGTGAATTACACCCACTTGTGAATTTGATGAATATGTATTAAATTAAATAAAGAGGCCAAACGCCAATAAATTATATTTTAAGGGAGAGGAGGGTGGGTGAAACAATATGCATAATGTATTGAATAAATTAAAATTTTGTGTTATCACAGTTCATGAGTGTCTTAGATTGGGTTTATAGCCTTTTGTAGCACCGTATTGGCCTTCATGCCAGCTGTGACCACATAGTCCTCATATGCCAGGGATTTCCATCCTCCTGCTGTTTTGACGTCGAGTTCCCTGAGCCCGCCATTGTATGCTTCTGTTGCGAATGACTTCTTGAGGCTGTGCAGGGTGTACTGTCTTGGTGGGACGCCACAGTGGGACATCGCTGCGTCCCACCTTGTGTCTATCTTCGAAATCGGCATTACTTCTCTGGTGTCTGGGAACTGCAGCAGAGGATCCATATGGCTTATGGTTGGATTCTGGGCCAGCATTTGTGCTGCATGCCATACTGGGCAGAACAGGGGGATTGGCCCCTTGGCCATAGTGACTGTCCTTGTCTGAGATGCCTTTTGCAGGTTCTTTGCATTTCTGACTGTTAGTGATATACTGTCTTTGTGTACCTTGAGGTCCCCTCTTGTGGGGTGGGACGTATGGTGGAACTTGCCTTTTGACCTGGGGGCCACCTCTGACTGTCTGAGAGCCCCGAAGAACATCACTAGGATTGCAAAGCGGACTACTGTGTCTGTCGGGCCCTCGGATATGAATTTCAGGGCTTGTCTCAAGATGGGCATTGGGACAGGTGGTTTTACATTCGACTGATATACCATGTCCCTTTCCATCGCATCTAATGCTCGTCTGATGCGGGGATGGGATGACTGGTACTGCTGGCCCTGGGCCAGGTGAAGAAATGTTCTTATGTGGGACACATGATTGGCTATTGTGGCTGGACAATCTATACTCATAGCCAGATACTCCATGTAGGTGCATATGTCCTGGAATGTCGGAGCCATCTGATTGATTCCAGCTGCTCGGCAGAAGGCCAAGTAGGTTCCTGCAGCTGACTTGTGATTCAGAAAGGTCCCTTGAGCTCTCGCCCGCCACTGCCGGTGAGATGCCCTGAGTTGCAGTGAGCGCAGCGCCGGATCTACATAAAACAGGAGGATACATGGCATCAAGGATATGCAAGCAGGGGTCAGATATTGTGAGGCCAAGGTTGTCTACATGTTTATATGCACCAGCAAGGTGAGAGTCATTTATGTGAGCCCTGCTTAAAGCATCCGCTACTACATTACGTGCACCTGCAATGTGTTGAAATGAAAATCTAACATTGCACACCGCCTCGACCATCCACAGTGCTCGAGCTGCCTCGAGCATTGGGCGATTTCTACCCCTACCGGAGCTGAGTACCATCACTGAAGCTTCATTATCACAATGGATTCTAATATGTCTGCCAGAGTCTTGTTTAGAAACCATGGTGTGTGCGGCTATAGCCACATTGACCGCCTCTATCTCTGATACATTAATAACTGGGTCATGGATAGGGGCAACTTGACCAGAATAGCACATGACGCCGTCATGTGCGCCGACGCCAGTTAAACAAGCATCGACATAAATGTCACGTGATGGGGCTTGATCTGGGATGACAGCTACTCCATTCCAATCCGATACAAACTCTGAGAACCAAGCCAAGTCCTCCTTCATCTCAGTATTGACATGTATAAAATTACCAGACATAGAACGGAGGGCGTCTAGTAGCTTAGAGACAAATAGGCGTGCCGGACGGACACATTTTGCCACGTGGAGTAGCTTACCAAGCAAACTGCGCAATTGTTTCTTTGTAAGTGACCTCCTGGCACTACAAAATTTAACCTGTTGTAACGCCTCCTGTATCTTGTCGTTGGGAATTGACAGAGTCATGCTATTGGTGTCAATGGTGATGCCGAGCCACTCCACCGTCTTGGCGGGGGATTGGGCTTTTTCCGCTGCCTCAGGGAGTCCAAGTTCGGCAAGAAGTTCCCTTGCCACCAGGAAGTCGTGTTCAGCCTTCAGCCTGTCGGGAGATAGAATGACTAAATCATCCAAATACATTTTTGCCAATATGCCCTTACGGGCCAAGATGTCAACAATGAAAAGGGCCACTCGCTGCATATGGCAACTGCTACCCCGGCTGCCAAACGGCAATGTCAAGTCTGCATAGAAGTTATTGTCCCACTGGACTGCGAGCAGAGGCCAATCCAAGGGGCATGATTTGAAGTTCTTATAAGCTCGACTGATATCCAGTGTGGAAAGAAAAGAACCCTTTCCCATTGCCAATAAGTCAATAACTAAACTGTCCACTGATGGCAATTCGTGGTCCCTTTCGAGGCCTAGGGCTGTATTCTTGAATATGAACGAGTTAATTGATCTGTCCTCGGGAAAGGTCATGTCACTAATGACACGACGCTTATCCGATGACTTCTTTTCTCTAGACATTAATGGGGAGACATGGCACCATGGGTAAAATGGTACCTCTTGAAATGGGCCTATGATGCCCCCCAACTCCAATTCTGTCTCTACAAATGCGTCAATATGGTCTGGGTAATTGTCTGCACTGGAGTGATTTGGAATGTCGACAGTATCAGTAACTGGGCCCATATAGCCCAGGGGGAAACCAAATTCGACAAAATCTACAAGCTGGGAGAAGTCAATGTCAGAACCTTTATATCTATGCCATGCCGGTAGATTCAACTGTGTTGGAAGGGGAATGCGGGCCTCGAGAACATTTGGCATTCCCGAGGCAGCCACGGCATTATAAATATATGCTAATTCGACCGGCATATGCTTACTAACTGCGGGCCAGCTTGAAATGCGATGGTCTCTGAACGCCTGTGGTGATACATCAATATCATAGTCGAACTTGTCAAACTTACACATTTTTCTGATGTTTTCAAACGGTGGCGAAGGGAGGCGGTGAGAATCGCCCATCTCAGCGGGCAACTGGTGGTAACCTGGGGGTTGTCGAACCAGGTCTTGTGCAGGTGTGTTGCCCTTATACTGCAGTGTCTCTTCAGGAGGAACAATGGCGTCTAGATATGTCATATTTGAAGAAATATCCGTTGACACAGCCAAGGAACTGGGCAACGGCTGTGCTTGTCCGCCATCTTTGATGCCGTCTCGTTGGGTGCGATGGCTGGGGCGAGAGGGAAACATGACGTCACTTTCAAGATGGCGCGGCCCATCAGTCATATGGGGGCCGCCATCTTTGATACCATCTCGACTGCTATGAAACGTTACATGAGAATCAAGATGGCCGGACTCGGACGAATCCGAAGCAGATGCATGTAACAGTTTATGGGAATTTTGAAAATTCGTCTAATGAGTCTTGTCATACGGCACACTCGCATGGTCAGATGAAAGCAGTGTGCCTACTGGGCGTTTTTTGTCGACTGGTGTTGTTGTTGTGTGTCCGCCTGACGGGGGGCCGATGCAGTATGGGGACTGGCACTGTTACCGCTTCCCTGAGCCGTACGTAACTTATTCTGACACGACTGATATGAATGAAAGTTGCGGCGGCCCGTGGTGTCACAATGAGTGCATGCATGCACAAAGACAACATTGCCATCGGCGTGGTGATGTCTATGCTTACATCCAGCCGGTGCATTAAAATCCGGGCATGTAACCTCACCTGTGCATTAAAATCCGGGCATGTAACCTCACCTGGGTTGCGGTGGGTGGATACCTGGGGGCTGTGTTTGGCAGAAGGGTTTTTAGCAGCGAAAGACTGACCGGAGTGGGGGAGTGACGTCATGGCGAGGCGGACCCTCTCGTCCCTTATCCACCTCTGGTCCTTCCACTGACACTTACCAGCCTCTACCTGGTCCCAGATTGTTTGACTCCAATTCAAAATTGCCCTCCATGGGCGGCCAGACATAATGTCAACCGAGATATCATGGAGGTGTGCGATAATATGGTCTCTGTCTGGTTTAATCTGTGTCTCTGCCCGCTCGTCTGTGAGAATGGCTAACATACAGTGGAAGTACTCAAGCTCCTTCATATCCGACCGCAGGTCGAGGCGCTGTTTTAATGTCTGTACCCCTGGCCTGTCGATGTACATGTAGGGCTTAACAATGGGTTTCCTAACGAATGGGTCAGTAATAAGAGACTGAATCTTACCATCCGCCAGTTGCATTCTCATATCCTCCCTGGCAAGCTGAATGTCCACAAACCCGTCCACATTGCCCTGAGCTCGTAGCTGTCTAGGTGGAGGGAATGTAAATTGGTCATGAGTGACCGGTGCAAGTGGAGGAATGGCTCCCGCCTGGGCAGCCATTGGGGGCATCACGGTTGATTGGGTCTGGTGCAGGTGCATGGCGTCATGGCGGCCGTTGGACACCGGTGGTGCATTAGCCGTGGCAAGGGGTAGTATAGGAGAGCTGTGTGCTGGAGGGTCAGAAATCCGCAGCTGGGCGGCCAGAATTTTGTCTAATTTTGTGTCCACGTTTGTTATCTTAGACTTTAGCTCGCCCACCTCTGACTCTAAATTTTTAACCCTCCTATCTAAAGCCGTAGTATTATAAGTACGAATACTACCTGGTCGACGGTCACAAGCCGGGGTAGGCAAGAGGTACATGGAATCGTCCTGTGCCATTTGCCAGTCGTCTTCAAACAGGTTTATGAGTGGGGTATCTGTGTGAGCCTTTCCCCTTCCCCTGCCGCGACCACGGGCGAAGGCTATTACGAAGGAAAAATTTCTGGTTTGTCTGGGCTATAACCTCACCTACTAAATTCAGCAAGGGTCCACTATATAGCTAGCTCAACAACTGTGAATAAAAGTCAGTGTAGTGAAAGTAAAAACCTGAATATGTGCAAGTGTTGGCTGCTGTAGAAAGTTGATGTGGAGAGCACCGAGACGAAGGCAGGAATGGAGGGGAACAGTGGGCGGTCAGATGACCAGAGAGAGGCTGCCAGGTGGCAGCACAGGTGAGGTGTGTGGTGGTCCTACCCGTTGCAACAATGACCCGCCACTACTTTTAACAAGCAGTAACATGACTTCCACTAGCTGTCAGCGCTATACAGTTCTCTCTGTATACACCAGGGGGCAACCATGGACCAAAACCTTCTCACTACAGTATACCTACCACACAGAAGCGGGATATCTATTTCTGGCCCTTGTTGGGCTTATATTCCAAAAATAGAAGTTGAATTCATGGGGTAACCCTGTTCAAAAAGTTCTTAACCCTCTTCAACTTTATCAGAATATATGAGAGACATTCAACTTGTCAAGGTAGACTCTAAACACAGACTGCACAATCGTGCTCGGACACTCATTGCCAGAGGTGGCCAGGACTAACTGAATGAGATTTCAAGCTCATTTTTACTTGGAGCATAATTTCCTTCCAATTATTATCTATAATCGTAAAGAAGAAGGTGTGTCCAGTGCTCATTTCCTGAAAAATGACCACTTGATACAAGCTAACTTAACAATTGACTGGAAATGACTTTATTAGTTATGACCTCTCAAGACCTTTGGTGAATAACCTCTGATCTAAATCAACACTGTCTAAGAAATATGAACTTCGAGTAAGGAGAGTTGGAACTAAATGCCATGATATATGTATTATGCTACACCTCCGAGCTGAATAAAATAGCATTACATATATGATTAGGTGAAAAGGGGATGCAATCCCCTGAAATAGATATGAGGAAAAATGATCCCAGGAATCATTCCAACAGGTTGCTGTGTGTGATACAAATTTGTATGTCTGTTGCAGGCGGGATCAGGGGCACCCCCCCCCCTAACAGAGTCCTAATATGTGACATAAGTAGCTGACACAATAAGTAACATAATTATATATAGTCATAAATATCTGTTGGTGGTTAAGTATTGTGTCACATGCACATAAACGACTACACTTCCTTGTTTCTAGATGTCTCCTTGCAGAATGAAGGAGCAGTTTTAGAGACCATCAATTGATTCCTCCAGAACCTAATTTTGTGTATTTTGACTTGGGACAGAATGTGTGTGTGTGGGGCGGGGGGCAGGGCCCAGAGATTTAGGGGAGATAGTTTAGTGGAGATATGAATTTGAATCTTGGGATCGAAAGCTCCAGAGAGGTTTGGAGTTTTAGCACTATATTGCTCTATTCTGGATGGATTTTGACTTATGTCAGAGAAAATCTAGGTATTATACCTCGAATTTGCTGTATTCTAGGGCGATCTGAGTCCAAATTATTTTAGTCCCCCCTCAAACTTCAAAGATGAGGGGGGCCTGGCCCCCTGCCCCCGTTCCGTCGCCTATACTGGATAGCTCAGTGTCCCCAATCTGATTTTGCCAAACCAAACATTTCAAATTTTATAAGATAGTGTGACTGATCCATGGCTTATGAGCATCCCTGATTGTCACTGTGTTTCCTATAGAACATCTGCTTAATGCAGCGCTTGTAAATCTCTGTGCAATGACACATCATGTTGATCCTACAAGAGTGTCCGCTTGTCCATGCTGCACAGATGCTGTATAGATGCGCTCAGGCTGCATTCGTGAATCATAACATTAAATGGTCATATGCTGAAATGTGGCACTGAAAGGGTTGCACTATTATTTTAGAAATAATAATTCATTTGTTTATTTCTTTATCTAAAGGCTTTCGCAGGAGGCTACCCCAAGTGTTTAGGTTGTAAGCATCTTGGTGTCATTATTTTGGGGCCTTCCTATTGGATAAAATAACTGCCACATCTCTGACAATAGTGCTTGGCTAACTCTTGAACTGTTTTATAAAAAAAAAAAAGAGTTTTGGGAGTAAGTGAGGCACATCCATCAATGCAGGTTCAACCTTGTTTCAGACATTTTATTTTTTTCTATATGTGTGACATGTATAGGGTTATTGGACCTCGCTGTAATCTCTTTTTTTTTTATATTTAGATTGTGTCACATATTCATGGCATATAATCCAGAACCTCTCCAGTATATACAAGGACTATCCATGATCCTATGTGAGTATGTTAATGTGCATAGGTCAGTGTGTGTAGATACCTCAAATTATCAAACATACTTATCACCCTCCAAATGTCTAGAAAACCACATAATGATGATCATTAATTCTAGTAACTTAGAATGCACTTCCATCATCAGGGATGTTCTTCTCACCATCAGCAGTAAATGTCCTGTTAACTGCTACCATGGCTGTCTCATTGCCTAGCTTGTCACCATTCACATTGATGTCATAATGCCCAGACCTGTTACAACATTTTTCGATTCCTTTTTTGAAGATGACAATTACCATGAAAGGGAGCTGTGTGGCCATAGTAGTTAAGACTGGCATAATGGCTGCTATATCACCAGTCGGGTGACCTAGGGAGGTCAGCAGGATTATAAGGGCAATGGATGCATTCTGCACACATGTTTCTATTGCAATAGTTAATATATGTTTCTTTGATTGCATTGCTATGAAGGCGAGGATAGCACCCGCTACCAGTGCACTGATAGGAAGCAACACGGCAGCCACAATGGGACGCCATTCCGTGAGGAGTTGAATCATGTAGTTTTTGGTTGTCACTCCCAGTGATAAAGTGGCTATAATGACAATGAAGGCCAGGGGACGGATTATCTTGTTGACCCCTTTGGCAATCTGTAAAATAAAGCTATATTGATAGGTAAGGTGTTATATGTTGATTCTTGGATTTCACTGTCCTGCATATAGTACTTGATAGGAGAAAGAGAAATGAAGAGATCTAAAGTTTTTCAAACCTCACTCACTTTTGGGCTGGAATTAACAAATACATCTGTCACTTATCTGCAAAAATAAAATTTGCAGTCCAAACAATTCTGATTAAAATGTATAAAAACTGGAATAAGCAGCCAATGCCGAAAAGACACATGTTGTATAAAAGTATCTGATGATCAACATTACTTTCTTTCATAGGGCTTTTCAACACATTAAGACCAGATTATTTACCTTGGGATAAAATTTGTGTAGCGCCATTCCTATGACAATAGGTACAATAAGAGTGCAGAGACTTAGGGCCATATTAGCAAATGGGACAGTCACAGAGGCCCCCGTGATGTAGACACCCAATGTCAGTAGCCACAAAGGCATCATGCCTAAGAACATATCGATATCATAATCATAAAATCTCAATTGACCCTTATCATTAGTACAGGAGATAAATACTGGCATAGTCATCATATGGCACGATGGAAAATATTTTGAGATATGTGGAAATGTAAGATTGAAATTTGAGGCCTTTTAATTACAAAACACCCCACTCTATATTATGGTGTGTGTTCTAGTAATGCATACCTGACAATTCACAAATACTAATCTGCATGTGAAAAATTATATGTCTATTTTCATGTGCATTCACTGTCAGATCAACCTTTTAGAACATGGATACACACTTACCAAGGGCTGCCACATTACTAACAAAGGTCATACAGAGACTAAGGGTGAGATCACCATCCAGGAGCAGACTCAATATGTTACTGGGGCCACCTCCAGGGCTGCAGCCTATGGCCAACAGGCCTAATCTCAGAGGTGGCGAGAGGTCAAATAGGTAGCCGTACAGGAAGGCCAGCTGTTAAAATACACAACAATGTAGATACTTCATCATAAACTGCAGGGTCCTCATCAACTTGAACAAGCATGAGAATAGATAGGCTTTGAAATAAATTGATGTTTAAAAAAACAAACACATCTGTCTCATAAAACCAATAGCAGGTATAAGGTATCTAAACTGATATGTACTTGGGTAACTGTAGAGGCCAATATTATGTGCGTTTAGCTCTGAAATCTTCATGATGAATACATGACAAAGTCTACTTTCTTACAAAGCTCAAGGTGGTGCTGACATACAGCTTGACCATTAAGGCATAGGTGTGAATAGGAAATCAATTTCCTACTGGTCCAACATTAATCAATGATAAAATAGAATTACTCACCCCAGGCATTATTGTATACTGACAGACAAAACCCACCAGGATGGCAACTGGTTTCTTGAAGACCTCTTTTGCAATATCCACATCAAAAGCACATCCAAATGACAGGTTGACAAGACATAAAACAGCTATAAGGAGGCCGCTGAAGAGTGTGGTCAGTGGTGATGGCTTGAGTATAACAGATATCATATATACATCTGTCTCTTTTTGTGAATTCTGATGTGTCTCCTCCTGCTGTACAGGAGTAAGGTTGCTGAAACCAAGGAATAGACCCTCCAGCCAAAACTCTCCCTCTAGGACACATTGGGTACTAGAGCAGGTACCAGTTAAGATCATGGTGGTGTTATGATTGGACACCCTTACCACCTGAGGGTCAGAATGCTTAAAGGTCAACAGCAATTCCTCTTCATACGTAACATCATCAGTTGTGTCCTAAGTCCAAGAGAATGTGAACAAGTTATCATAGAACAAGGCAATCAGGAAGGATAAAAAGAAAATGAAAGCCTTACTGAGATATTTACCTCTAGGATATAACTATGTTTAAAATATTGCCATATCAAAAGTAAGGTAGGTCATTGTTTTTATTTGGAGAAGGCTCTATAGTACAGGGTCATTTCCATATATTGGCTAGAAATGATACGATTACAATATCATTATAGGAAATGAAATTCTTCATGATGATTTTATCCCAATGCAATGTGATGTTCTATCAAATCACAATTTAAATATTCTTATTAAGGTACATATATTACATTTCTGACATTTCTGACTTCACGACTGGCAGTGACAGTAACATTGCGTGATGTTCCCATAGGTAACTGGTCCATCTGGGGAGGTGTAAAAGTGAGGTTCCATGTAGATGCTGAGTCAGCAGATTTATCCACCATAGACACAAGGTATATGAAGGTGGATAGCAGGGGTAGAGGTATGGACCCCCTCATCTTCACATCGGTGTAATTTGGATCAGATGCTTGCTATGTGCACAGCACAACATTATTAATTCATTTTTATGTAGGCTAGGAAGCTATTTTGTGAATCCTCTCAGTCTCAAACCTGTAAATTTGAACAGATAACAAAGACATTGAATCCATCAATGATTTGTAGGATTTCATATGAATCCATATTATTTAGAGTGTATTTTACAGTGGGGGTAATCTGTGTAGCCAAAACAATGTTCATGGAATCTTAAAGTAATCTTAGAAAATGGCGAACAGTTTCTGGTAGTAAGATTTAAGAAGCACTCGAGTCACATGTCATTTAAATTCCCATGTCCTATGCAACCTCTAAGAGCCTTCCATGTCTAATCTAAGAAAATAGGGGAGGGATTATATAATTGGTGTCCAGTTTGGCTACTCAAAGGACATAGCAATTCCCTAATTGGCTAATTGAGATGTCACCTGACGACTAACCCAGTATCAGATTGTCCTGTCGATAGAGGTCTTTGTTGGAATAACTAAAGAATCCATAGAAACCACACTACTATACCAGTTCATTCAAAGGTGTTCTGAGCTCTTCTTAGGATATGCCCACCACATAATGCCTTGCATACAAGTACCTGGTTCCCATGGTCCCGTCCAGGACTCTCAAATAAGAATAATTTTATAACCTCAACAATGTGAAAAAATGACCTGTTGCATAAAGCTTAGCCGTTTAACCCATTGAGTAACTTGAAATATTTGTTCCTCACATGAGGTGTAATTTATATCAATAGACATAACTTTTGACTTAATAATAATAGAAATTTGCTTCAAAAACTGACAGATTCCCCTTAATGAGAGGAATGCAGTTGGAATGCTAGGCACCTGCCTCTTTCGTCCTTAAGGACGGTTTAGTGCATCAACACATCATTGGTCATCATAATTGATGAATGCAGGCCTAGTGAATAACTCGCCAGGGTGACATTGATTAATGCAGGCCTGGTGAGTAACTCACCAGGGTGACATTGATGAATGCAGGCCTAGTGAATAACTCGCCAGGGTGACATTGATGAATGCAGGCCTAGTAAATAACTCGCCAGGGTGACATTGATGAATGCAGGTCTGGTGAATAACTTGCCAGGGTGACATTGATTGATGCAGGCATGGTGAATAACTCGCCAGGGTGACATTGATGAATGCAGGCCTGGTGAATAACTTGCCAGGGTGACATTGATTGATGCAGGCCTAGTGAATAACTCGCCAGGGTGACATTGATTGATGCAGGCCTGGTGAATAACTTGCCAGGGTGACATTGATTGATGCAGGCCTGGTGAATAACTCGCCAGGGTGACATTGATGAATGCAGGCCTAGTGAATAACTCGCCAGGGTGACATTGATTGATGCAGGCCTAGTGAATAACTCGCCAGGGTGACATTGATTGATGTAGGCCTGGTGAGTAACTCTCCAGGGTGACATTGATTGATGCAGGCCTAGTGAATAACTCACCAGGGTGACATTGATTAATGCAGGCCTGGTGAGTAACTCACCAGGGTGACATTGATTGATGTAGGCCTGGTGAGTAACTCTCCAGGGTGACATTGATTGATGCAGGCCTAGTGAATAACTCACCAGGGTGACATTGATTAATGCAGGCCTGGTGAGTAACTCACCAGGGTGACATTGATTGATGCAGGCCTAGTAAATAACTCGCCAGGGTAACATTGATGAATGCAGGCCTGGTGAGTAACTCGCCAGGGTGACATTGATTAATGCAGTCCTGGTGAGTAACTCGCCAGGATGACATTCATGCCTAGACCATGCTGATCCTGCGGTGTAATACCCTGTAAGAATATCATATATTGTGCATAGATAGGGCATCATAGGTGACATGATTGTGTTTGATAGAGTGTTGCCAATTTGTGAATTAAGATAATTTATTTAGTATTGTGGTTCATATTGTAACAGATGCATTCTATGAATACCTTACGGCCAACTCTATACGAGAATTCAGTGAATAAGAAGGGCACTGTGACTTCATTGAAACAAAGAGAAGATCAAAATGTACTATGCATGTGCAGTCTTCTCGAAAACTTTTTCACCCTGCAGGACATTTGGTCCTGCAGAATTGAGAGATCTGCAGGGTAGAGCCCTCATAGCCATAAAAAGTTTGGGGTATTCATTGACTTTTAAATTCTGAAAATATGATCAAATATCAACAAAAGTAACCATTTTCGCCATGTTAAAATAAATATTCAATGTGTTGGTGTCATCTATTCTAATTTGCAGTCTGTAAAGAAGCTACAGCCCAAGATATGGTACTATTTATGCCAGTTCAAAGAATGGCTGATATCATTTAAAAAAGTATACCTTATTTTCTGATTGCACTTTATACCCACTTCTAGTAGGAATATTTGAAAAATTCTTTCACTGTTGGAAAGCCCAAACTCTGGGGGACACATCCGGTTATTGTGTCCGGCTATAGCTACATTTCTGCCGGACCAGGGGCATTTTTGCCGGACATTGTCCATGTCCGGCAGGTTTTCAAGAACTGAACATGGAGAGTAATTGCAGATACAGGAATTAAAAAATGAATTATTGTGCATATATAATATAGATGCATAAATAAACGAATACATATAAAAGAGGTAGAAGATTAGGATATAAAGCTCAGCCTTCAGGCATAAAATCTTTTACCTGTATTCAATCTCCAATGTCTTCTACTACTTTGCCAGGTACATTATGTAATTGTAAATCCAGCTCCACGCCCCATTTATACCTCACAATATCTATTATATAATTCCGATTTTATACACTAATTTTGCTGGAAGAATAAGGTAATACCATCAGGCACCTCGGGCTATGTCCTATGTCTATATACATCTGGTAATGTGTCCTTGTGTATACAGATCCTATATTGTGACATACTCAGGGTGTACAACTGTGTTATACGCACACAATGTGCATGGCGTGTGCATTGTGCCCTACTGGTTCAAAGCTCAATCTAGGCCAGCAGGGGACGGTCTCATTTGGCATCTCTGCCTATCCTATCTGAATGATCACGATGGTGAGGGGCCAGCTATGTATGTCCCTTCTGTCATGTGTTTTCAGCTCCATTCATTAACCCTTTAAATGCCGCACAGTGCATTACTGCATTATAGCAATTGAGGCATGAGTACAGTCCTGGAAGGCCGTTGCGGGGGGTGGGGGTCACTCAGATTTGCATACACTGACATACTCCAAGTGGGAGGGGACACCTTTTGGCCTCAAGGCACAGGCCTTCAACTTCAAGGGGCCCTTACTTAGAGTCTATCATTTATTTTTTTCCTTTGTTGAGGATGCAAAGCCCCTAAAAATTCTAAATTCGCGGGCTTATGGGAGCACGGAAACCCTGCTTGGTTGGGCCCACTGCATTGATGGGTCCTGCTGACCCTATGAGGTGGATCCACACCTTGAGGGTAAACATGATGCACCAATGCAGTCTTGGCGAGTACTGCAATGCTGCACCATGACGGTAACGGAGTGATCATTTTTTAACAACAGGGGGGCGGCTGGTGGGTTTGCGCACGGACGCGGGAAATAAATTTCGACCCCCCCATAAGGGACAAAATTCGCGAGCGAACGTCCCCTTTTAGCCTATAGTAATGCGCTGGGTTTTCCACATGCAGATGTTAAATGGTTAAGCCTTCCCTTACATCACACACTCTCCCCGTACTGAGGATACCTCTTGTCCTGCTGAATGGGCATTGAATGTAGGACTGGTCTCACTCAATGGTCAGACCAATTAGACATAAGTCTATCTTCTACATCTAATGTAGGGGTTAGCAGTTGAGATTGGACAAGATGGGGGTGTGGATGGGGGGTCCCCCATGTCACATGTCAAATTTTAAAAAAATGGCCATGTCCCCATGTCAATTTTAGTGGTCCACACCCATCAAGATATTTGAACCATGGGGTCACAAACTAGAACTAAATATCAGGCAGATGGACAGGTCCATTCAAAGGAGGAGGTCTTACTAAAGACTTATGGTAGAAGGTGCCGGATTAACCAATATTAGCGCTGCAGCTTTAAATAAGCACTTATCTCAAAAAGGTGCCAGTGCACCAGTTTTTGGTCTCAAATATGTGCTTATCACCCCACGTATAAGGTGCACCCAAAGTTAAGCAATCCTATAGGGTGCACCGAGGGCTTGCTTCGGACAAGCTTAGTATAATTTTAATCGCCTATAAGGTGCACATTCAATAATGCTGATCCTGCAAAGCACACAAAGGGTCTATCCTCACATACAAGCCACACCATATATGTGGAATGTTACTATCAGTGCGTTCGGGCAGCGGTTTTCAAAGGATATCTATTGCATTATGGGTAGGGGTGACCTCGAACGCTAACTACACAACCTTAGCTTGTTCCCTCCACCCCCTTCCACCCCAGCCAGGTCTGGCTAGGTACCAGCCCTTAACTATGCTTGGAAGTGTAGTAAGTTGACTTGGGGATCAACATTGACCCACATGGGGCAGACCAATAGGGGGTGGCCTTACAAACCAGCATTGATCCCTCGGCCGTACTCCGAACGCACCGAGTAAGTGCTAATGGTAAACTATCCAAACTGATAAATGCTTGTGTGCTTTTATAACACGGCTGCTGTGCATCTATTCAATAAACCAAGCATAGTCTTGCTTCCCACTGTAGGAATATAGTGATGAGAGATGTGATTGAAGAGTGACAAGTTTGTTTTCTTGCAGTGCATATATTGGGTTATATATGCACAGCAGCCCAATAGATGCACAGCTCCTCTAATAGGCCTGCTGTGCAACTATTGGGTAGCTGTGCATCTATTACCCAACAATGCACAGCAGCACTATCTTCTGATACCGTGTTTTATACCACGATTTCTGGCTTACACAGTGCTTTTTGGGGTCTATTCCCATCCACATATCTGTCGATATTGCACACCTTGTAGGCTTTACCATCGATTTTGTAAGGCGTGCTGTTATCCATGTAAGGCGTGCTGTTATCCATGTAAGGCATGCTGTTATCCAGGATAACAGCACGCCTCTCATGTCCTCCCATGTCATATGTTACATGTTAAAACCAACAGACTATTTGATTGCCATGGTAGGGCTCGAACCTGCAACCTAAGATTCCTAGTCCAACCCCCTATGCATTGCGCCACAGGGACTGACGAGATATGCTCGGTTCGAACCACGTCTTGCTATGATTCAAAGCCGTGTGCGCTGTCGCTGTCCGCTGCCGGGCGAGGAGGTGTATTATACACAAACATAACCGCGAGAAGCTTCTTTTTTCGCTGTGTGCGCTGTCGCTGTCCGCTGCCGGGCGAGGAGGTGTATTATACACAAACATAACCGCGAGATGCAGTGAACGGAGAAGGCGCGGTGGTCTAGCGGTTAGCGCTTTGCGCTCAGCCGCGTGAGGTACATGGTTCAAATCCCGGCTCGGACGGATATTTTTTCGCCGTTTGTGCTGTCGCTGTCCACTGCCGGGCGAGGAGGTGTATGTACCGATCGTGTACACACAATGGCTGGCATCGAGTCCCGGGGAGGGGGAATAATTTTTGTTTTCAACTTGAATTTATTATTGATTATTTATTGGTTTCGTGGTATAAAATAAGTAGTCAATGGATAACTCATGACTTGTGTGTGTTAGCAAAGGCTAATAACACTCGGCCTACGGCCTCGTGTCATTATCCTTCATTATACCACGATTTCTGGCTTACACAGTGCTTTTTGGGGTCTATTCCCATCCACATATCTGTCGATATTGCACACCCTGTAGGCTTTACCATCGATTTTGGAAGGCGTGCTGTTATCCATCTAAGGCATGCTGTTATCCATCTAAGGCGTGCTGTTATTCAGGATAACAGCACGCCTCTCATGTCCTCCCATGTCATATGTTACATGTTAAAACCCACGAAATTTTCCAGGCCAGGGTAGGGATCGAACCTGCAGTCCCACATCCCAAATCCAACTCCTTATGCACTGCGCCACAAGGACTGACGAGAAATGCTCGGTTCGAACCACGTCTCGATATGATATGGGAAGGAGTCGACTGCGGGCTGACCTCTACCATAACCGCAGGACGCATTCAAATATATCCAAGCCGACACGGCCGCTGAAGGAGGAGACGCGGTGGTCTAGCGGTTAACACGTTGCGCTCAGCCGCATGAGGTACACGGTTCAAATCCCGGCCCGGGTGCATCTTTTTTCGCCGTGTGCGCTGTAGCTGTCCGCTGCCGGGCGACGAGATGTATTCTACACAAACATAGCCGCGAGAAGCTTTTTTTCGCCGTGTGCGCTGTAGCTGTCCGCTGCCGGGCGAGGAGGTGTATTATACACAAACATAACAGCGAGATGCGTCTTTTTTCGCCGTGTGCGCTGCCGCTGTCCGCTGCTGGGCGACGAGGTGTATGTATACTATTTTTCGCCGTGTGCCGCTGGCAAGCCTAGCCGAGATGGGCGCTGTCGCTGTCCGCTGCCGGGCGCTGAGGTGTATGTACCGATCGTGTACACACAATGGCTGGCATCGAGTCCCGGGGAGGGGGAATAATTTTTGTTTTCAACTTGAATTTATTGGTATTATATTGATTATTTATTGGTTTCGTGGTATAAAATAAGTAGTCAATGGATAACTCATGACTCGTAGGGGTTATCGACGATAATAACACTCGGCCTACGGCCTCGTGTTATTATCCGTCGATAACCCCCACGAGTCATGAGTTATCCATTGGTTACTTGTTCACTAACACACACGCGTCATGAGTTATCCATTGATTACTTGTTCAATAACAGGAATAATGTCACTCGTAAGTGGATGGGATGTGCATCTATTCCCAAATAAAGATTATTAGAGAATAGATGCACGCCCCCTCCACTTCCTCATGCCTTATTCCTTAAATACAGACCAGTATGAGTTCAATGAGGAAGTCAAACCCAACAAGCCATATATCATATGAAATGAAGAAAAAGCTTAAACCGTGTTTATGTTTTCATTTAGTCAAATTAAATGATTGCTCTTGTCATTTTTATAGGTTGTACATATATTTTACATGTATACAATGTTAAAATAGCAGATGGGATAATTGCTTAAGCTGGATATCAATTTCTCTTTCTGTATGCTCAACTTGAATACTGATGTGCAACATCTCCATGTTGAAAGTAGAGAAACACCTTCAAGATTACCACATACAAAATATGATATGGCCTGAATCAATAAATCTATCAGATCCTGTCATATTTTAACAGCAGCTCACAACAGGTACACTGAAATTCTTACTCACTTACTCAACCTTGGGAATGATATGTGACTGACATATAGCTTGTTGCATATGGAAAGTCATAGTTACTCCCACTGTTTACTCGTGCTTGATTGAATTTCTTCACTTTGACATTTAGAGCACTTGGCAAAAATTGCATTGCACCTGCACCAGGCTACAGCCATCTCAATGCTTTTTTTAATTAGAGAATGAGATTCCTCCATAATGGGGCGTAGGAAAAGGGTGGGGAGGGGGGCCTGGGCCCCCCCCCCCAACCAGAAAGGAGGTGGGCACCTGAGTATGTATTGCCCGTTGCCGATGATGCACAGGCAATGAAGAGTTTAATATTCAAATCAAGGTCGAAAACCTAGTACATAACTGCACTTCCATCATCTGTGAGTCCATTTTCTCCGTCAGTGCTAAATGTCTTGTTAACTGCTACCATATCCATCTTACTGCCTTTCTTTTGACCAGGCACATCTATCTCGTAACGTCCAGACCTCTTTGCACGATACTTCTCAATAGACTTCTTCAGGATAACCACTATTATCAGTGGCAATTGTGTCGCAAATGATGTTATTAAAGGCATAATGGCTGCAATATCACCAGTGGGGTGGCCTAGGGAGGTTATTAGGATCACCAAGGCAATGGATACATTCTGCACACAGGTTTCTATTGCTATGGTGAGAACATATTTCTTGGGTTGCCTCGCTAATGTGGCTAGAATGGCCGCTACCACTAAAGCAGAGATAGGAAGCATCATGCCAGCCACAATTGGACGCCATTCATTTAGGAGTTGAATGATGTAGTTTCTGGTTATGACACCCAGAACTATAATAGCTATCAGAAAAATGAAGGCCACAGGACGAATCAACTTCTTTACCCATTTGGCAATCTGGAAAAGGAAAAGCGATGGATTATGACCTAGTTGTATCTATGTATCCATCTATCACTCAATGACACAGGCTTATCCCACACTCCTACTCAACACACTATGTTTTTATGGTTTTCTTTTTAGCAACAAAAATCCAAAATGATCAAACTGATACTAAAAACCTCTTGTAATACTACAAAAATGTATAATACCATGATTAAAATGATTTCATTCAATTGGATCAAATAGACTCATGTTATGTTATGTTATCTTATTTACAATTTCACTTCTTACTTATTGATAAACATTAAATTTTATCTACCTTAGAACAATATCTTTGAAGAATCATTCCAATGAGCACAGGTAAAATGAGAGTGCAGAGGGTGATAGCTATATTGCTAAAGGGAATGGCCACAGTATTCCCTGTTATGTAGACACCTATTGTCAGCAGCCACAAGGGCATCATACCTACGAAAAGAATAAAAAGACACTGTGGAGTACACTTTTCTTAAGAATGCATGAATATCATAGTGCATTAAATTTTGCTGAGAATTTCTGGTGCTTATTTGAGACCGCAGTGCTTGTAATGCAGGTCTGTACTTTATAACACAATGAATGCTGTAACACTAGTGTACTACAAATCTTAGTAGTATAGTATGTATCGGAATGGGACTATAACTAACTACAGGATATTACTCACTCGACCTGCAGCCAATGAGAGGGCTCCCTTTTGGTGGGAAATTCAAATGGGGGCTCACGTGTCCTTTTGAAATGAGGGATAGTTGTAAGCCATATTTCCCATCCACATCTCATCGATATCACAAGTGGAATCCACCAAAGAATTATACCAAGTACTCCATTCAGTTTGTCTGGACATGATAGTTCTCAGTCGAGCAGCTTCTACACCGGGGTATAAAGTGCTTTACCACACAACATTCGGTCGACACATTCTTGACAAAAGGAGTCGAATGTTTCCTTTGAGCAATGACACAACTTTCTAAAGAAGTCTGAGTTCTCTTCTAGAACAGAAAACAACGCGCTGACCGACTCTAACGTATACCGTCTTTTCATGAAAGCACATGTGTTCTTGACATGAAATTGATATATCGCTATAGCTATGTCTCTGTCGGTACTAGCCACTTTTTGAAATACATCTTTGAAACACACACTCAATGAATCGAATACACGATTAGAAATGAACATTTTATGAACACCTTGGTTTAACAACAGCGCCTTAAAGAACAACACATCTGATGCATCTATTAATTCCCAAGTGAAAATGGGATCACAACTATACATTGTTTTTTTTTTGTTTTTTTTTCAACACATGCAGTAGTAGCAGTAGCAGTAGTAAGCGGGTGGACTTAGTATATATCAAGTTAATACAACAATCAAAGGGCATTTTCTGACCGGCTTGTCTACTTTTATTTTTTATTTTTTTTATATATATATTTTTTTTCATTTCTTTTCATAATTTCAATGGACTCGTCGTTACATCGTCAGAATGTACGTGACGCTTCACATATAAGTAACTCAGACCCTTTTTCTCTATAGTGTGCATTTTGTTTTCTATTACTTTGAAATTTGTGTTAACAGTATGGATAGTTTTTCGATTTAAAAGAACATCCAAGAAGTCTTTGGGTTCTTGAACGTTTTGTTTTTTCATGACACCCTTTGCTCTCCATTTTTTTGATTTTCTTTCACCTACGGAGTCTTTGTCGTAGCAAATGTAAGTTTTGGAATTGAGACTTAGAATTCTGTCACCCTCCCACTTGGATTTAAAAAGACCGGGAGTTCTTTTGTCGTGAACATAACAACTCTGAAAACAAGCAAGGGGGACCCATTCTTTCACGCCTTTGTTTTTTTTATGAAAGCGTCTAAGTGATTATCGCACACCACTGTTGGAATCCAGTTTCGCTTCTCTCTGAAGTACAACTCTTTCAGGTCAGGTTTCACGAGTTCGTCAAACGTTTTCCCACTGAGAGCCATGTAAAGACTGTCGGTGTCCATTTGACAAAGAGCGTAATCATGGCGATCGATAAATTTATCCAGAAAGTCGAACATTAACTCTAACATTTTCAACTTGGCGTACTGGTACACCATGAACCCTATTTGAAGAGGGAGGTTGTTCTTGACTGTTTTCAGTTACAGTTTGACTTCAAAGAGATCTGGGGTCAACTCGGCACCCTTTTTGAATCGCCACAGATTGGTCAATAATTCAAAGTTTCGACCGCTAGAATATTTAACTGTGGTGTGTTTTTCTTTGTTGCAAATTGTTTTACCGTACACACTGTTTCCCATTAACTTGTAACAGTCTGAGAGAATTTGCTCCTCTGCATTTACACCTCCACATCTTTGCGCCGCGGTTGGCGAAGGGTCGTCTAGGAAAGTATTCAATCAACATGTGCACTTTGGTGACTATCAAACCGTGATCCAGATACCACTTAAGGAGAGGTGTTCCTAAGAGAATTTTTTCCCGTGGTAACTACCTATCAAGGATCTTTGAGGAGCGTCTCTGAGGAACGTTTTCTTTGTTCGCAAAGTCTGACATGTGAGTTCCTATGTCGGATTTCGAAATGGTCACGTTCTTGAATATAGGAGTCATTTCCTCGAAGTATTCACGTAGGTGAGGCGAGGTGGTAATGTCTACCTGAATCAAACCGAACATTTTTCCATTTTTCACAGAGGATATAATGTCACGCTCTGTCATGGGGTTTCGATGCACTTTCAAGTCGTCGACGCTCCAGTGTTGTTCGGAAGTCGTAACCTGCGGATCCTGACATTTCATTTTCCTCCATTCACACTCCCATACGACGATCAACTTGTGACCTATTGCTTTCAAGTAAGGGTTTACTCTAGCTGTTCTCTCACGTCTCTCGTTCCTGTCTGAAGCACATGAATATCTGCGTGGTGGTATGCACTCGTGAGCGTGGTACCAACACCCGTGAAATTTGAACACGGTATTAGAGGGTGGGTGAAACCCGTCTACGCGAAGTTTTCGGCAACCTAGAGACACCTCCCCTCCGTTGAAAGTGTGGCGAAGTTTCACGCTGCGGGCGTGCTCCACGTGGCGTAGCCACTCTAAAGCGCTCTTAGACTGTCTTTGTCTGATTTTTGGGCTGAACTCGGTGTCGGGTTCTTTCACCATGTAATAACCTTTGCAGTGCGCTTCACTCATGCACCATAAGTACAGAGAGTTAGCGGCTACACCTAGGATGTACTCGCACGTTCTCGCTTTTTTGCCATACTTGTGTTCCCTTATCAGCATGGTACCCTTTTCATGATATGGAAAATTATGGAAGGTCCCCGAGCCAGTTTTTTTTTTATCAAAGAGTGGAGGTCAGAGTCGAACTGGTGAAAGGTTATGAACGGAGTTTCTGTGCTTTGAAAAAGGAACCGTAAAGTCAAACCCGGAAGGGAAATTCCGTCTTTGAACATGATCTACTACAACAACAAAGACATAGATCAAGCACTTCACTCATGCACCACAAGTACAGAGAGTTAGCGGCTACACCTAGGATGTGCTCGCACGTTCTCGCTTTTTTGCCGTACTTGTGTTCCCTTATCAGCGTGGTACCCTTTTCCTGAAATCTATGGAAAATTATGGAAGGTCCCCCAGCCAGATTTTTTTTTATCAAAGAGTGGAGGTCAGAGTCGAACTGGTGAAAGGGTATGAACAGAGTTTCTGTGCTTTGAAAAAGGAACCATAAAGTCAAACCCGGAAAGGAAATTCCGTCTTTGAACATTTAGCGTGATTATTCAGTGCCTCTATGAAGGGTTTCACGTCTTTGTTGTTGTAGTAGATCAAGTAACCTCTGAAAGATTGCATCTTTTCGTCGGACCAAACTTTTTCACATTTGGCTTAGTCAGATTCAGACATCTTGGTGACGGTCAGTTTGCTGTCGAAAGCAGACCTCGGCGGAAGAGTTCTGTTTTCCAGTTTCCTGGTAGATGTCATCCATTCGTAAGGAAAGTGACCTTTGTGCTCATCTCTGGTGAAAGCTAGCAAATAATTCGCGTAGTTATAACCAGGTGCCAAAAAGTTTACTACGTCCAAGAAAACAGTGTGCCGAGTGTAAATCACCAAGTATTGGTTACTTCTCTTTATGACGCTGAATTCTTCGTTCTTCCGGTCTTTGGAGGAGAAGAGCGAGTGAAGCTGTACTTTGATCAGATTTAAGTCGTAACGCCCTGAGTTGAAACCTACTTGCCGGAGATATCTCAGAAGTCTCTTCTTCATTTGGACTAAAGGGCGCTTTTCCCGAGTTTGAGTATAGAAGCTGTCAGAAGGACTCAAAAACGCCTCCTCTAGGCGAAGAGCTTCGTCTATCCTCTTGTCTAACTTCACTTAGTCGGTCATTAAAGTTTCAATGTTTATTCCCTGATGACCTTGGCGGTGGCGTTGATGTAATTCAAAACTCTGTTCAACAAGGGGTCAGAAGTTGCGTCAGACTCTCTAACGAAGCACACTGGACCTTCGTGTCCTGGAAAGTCGGATGCGACGCTAGCCGACAGAGGCATGTGTTCCCACAGGACTGTCACATGTTCGGTCGACGATTGTTGGGTCGGTCTGAAGAAATCAAAGGCGATTTTGTAAGGGTACATTCTTGAACAACCGTCGGGAGGAAAAATGGAAAAATCTGCTAGCGCTTCGAAAATCGTTTTCGAATTCTGGTAGACCCCACCTACATACTTCAAGGTCACTTGTCTGCAATCGGAAAGCTGGTTCCTGTGTCTTTTCAGTAAGAACTTAGTCGTGAAGGCCGACTTACACTGGGGACATTTGTAGATGCCAGCGTATTCATTGAAATCTGTCACGAGGGACACGTGTAGACCGTGTTTTGCGGACAGGTGAAGGTTGACTTTACCTCGGGTGGTCAAAGTTTTGAAAGGTTCTGACCTCTCACTTTACGGGTGCTGTAAACCGCTATTTGTATGTCGAACAAACTCTCTAACGTCGGTAAGTCACTCATCATCACGCCTGGAAAGGTTTCGGGTTTCGCAGTGGAATCGAACTGACGTAACAATTTCGAAGTGCGTTTGCCGGTCTTGTATAAGTGAAAGGATATGCATCGAAAGACGCATAACTTGTCCCTGTCGGGAAAATCTAACACACCCCCTCTTTTTTTCAGCCGACCCGATTGGGTAACCTTCCCCCCTATGGGGAATTCTCTGGGCCCAATGTAAATGCAAATGTTCACATTGGTGGGAAAAAGAACTTTCCACTTGGTGTCAGTCGCAAAGTTTCTGTATTTCTTCAGAAGTGATAGTGTTTTTCATGAGAGAGAGGAAGTCTTCCAGAGTTTCTAAATTAGTTATGGTGGGGAGGGGTTGTAAAAGAGTCACGTTGTTTTGGGAGGCGTGAAAGTAGCGTAGTTTGTCTCTATTTTCCCTGTGTTGTAATATTAACCCTGCTGACAAGCCCACTTTGTATCTGAATCTTTGCGTGATGTGAATCTGACGCATGGTATCTACAGCGTCACTCAACTCACCCTGCGGTATAGTGCGTATTATTGGGGGAATATTCACGCCATCCAGAGCTTCCCATCGACAGGTGATTTTTTTGCAATTTCCTTCGCCGCACAGAGGACAAAATTTAGGAATAACATTACATCTTTTCATGTGTCTCTCATAATTGTACACCCTCTTGAAAATTTTGAATCACATATATTGAACCATTTTCACTGAGTTACTTATATGTGAAGAGAAACGAGGTCTCTGTTTATCTTCCTTTCTTTCCGTCTGTCTATCTACCTGTACACCTATATACACGTCGTATCTACACAAAGTATGTACACACCTACACACAGTCTCATTCTAACCTAACGCTGTTAAGAAATTCAAGGATAATTTCCTTTTTGTCACCTAGTTCTTTTAGCCCCTTGGGGGAAAAAGTCACACCATCCTGTGTCAGGGTTTTCTGGGTACCTTCGTACCTGCGCACGTGGTTGACGTTCTTACCCTTGTAGTAGCTGACCGCTACATACGTCTTGTTTTCCTCGTACAGGACGACGAACCATGTGTTGTGATTGGGTCGTCCTTGGGCGACCGCTCTGTCGCGTTTCCGTACCTCCTCTTGAATGTCAGCGACGGACGCTATTAGCTTGAGCAGTGCGCTAGGGGTGAACTTTACTTCCCTGGTGGGTGTCGAGGTACCCTTAATGGTGCTGTACCGTTCCTTGGACAGTTTCACCCTCTTGAACCAGACCTCTAGCTTCAAACTGTCGACAAAGAACTCCAATTTGGTACCATGGTGAAATATTGGTAGTTTGGTAGTGGTGGTGGTAGTTCACTTTTCACTACCGATTTTCTCTTCTTGGATGCCCAGTCCATATCACTCTTGGTAAACCTCCTTTTTTTACCTGTAGAGGGTTTCAAAGAAGAAAGAGGAGGACCATCAGTGAGAGCTGAATCAACAGCAGAACCAGCAACAGGAGGAGGGCCCAATAGATAACCATACGTCGTGGGTCGTGGAAGTCGAGGGGGGAAAAAAAAAACTCGCTCCGACTCTGCTTGACGTCGGTGCCCGCTGGCGGAAAGCAGTACCCGTTGGTTGATAGAGAGTTCGCGATAGCGGTGGTGAGTAGATCAGGTGATCTTTGACCCACTGCTGGAGAAAGCATCGTCTCCTCCTCTGTTTCTGTTTCCTCATCCTCCGGGCCCTCCGCCGCCGCCTCATCATTCTCCTCCTCCTCCTCATCCTCTAGCTCCTTCTGGGTCTCCACATAATAATGTGTGTCACTGTAACTGTCAGTGTTTGTGCAAGTAGTGGCAACAGCGGCAGGAGCAGCACCAGCACCAGCACCAGCACCAGCAGCACCAGCACCAGCAGCACCAGCAGCACCAGCACCAGCAGCACCAGGACTAACATCGGTAGTGGTAACAGTAGGAACGGGGTTATAAAATGGTGGTGGCCAGTAAGAAGTCTGCCTGTCAAGTGTAACAACGCCGTAATCAGCAGCAGCAGCAGCAACAGGGGTAGTAGCACCCGTAGCAACAGCAGCAGCAGCAGTAGCAGCAGCAGCAGCAGCACAATTATCAGCAAAAGCAGCAGGAGCAGCAACATCAGCAGCAGTAGGAGAAGACAAAGAACTCTTGGTTCTTCTTGTCATCTTCCTTGTTGAAAGCTGGAGCTTAGAAGGTGTTTGTCTACTCATAGTGAGGGAAGTAGAGGAAGTGTGAGTGAATGAGATTTTCTCCCTTCCTTATATACGACTCTGGAGATAAGCTTCGTACTACAGTTTTAATAGATGAAAGGGAAAATTAACGTCTCTAATCCTATAGTCACAGAGGGTCTTACTCGAAGGAAGGAACCCTCCACAGGGAAAATAAAACAACAGGAGGATCCGGATTAAAACTTCACTCCACTCTTAGATCGTCAAAGGGTAGGTGGTCCAGATCAAAGTCGGCTTTTTGATATCTTTTAGAAAAAGAACTTTAACCCTATGATCACAGAGAGCCTTAAATCTAATTTTCACCTGCCCTCCACAGGTGAACCAAACCGTAGGGGGGATCCAAATGAAAGTTCGTCTAAACAGGATTAGAAAACTTAAAAAAAAAGAGTGTCTTATCTCATTTACACACACACCACCGGGGAGGGTAATCTCATAATACCTTAACGAGCGACCGCCTCCCCGCATGCCTTACACCTGTAAAAGGCGGATTAAGATAATTATCACTACACCTTTTCACACTTGTGACAGTGTCTTCTCCTTCTGTTTGATGTCAACAGATCCAAAGGCTCACGCTGATAAGTTGCTACACAACGGTGGGAGTATCCAGCTGAAAATAGGCTTAAATGCCCGCGCCTTACATATGTAAAAGAAACTTAGGGTAATTGTCACAACACCTTTTCACTTGTTCAATGAGATTTTAAAAGTACTCCGACTAAATACACTTGTGACAGTGTCTTACTGTTTGATGTCAACAGATCCAAAAGACTCACACTGATAAGTCGCTACACAAGACGGTGGGAGTATCCAACTGGAAATAGATTAAATCACTCTATATAAAGAAGCTCAATTTCTCTTGAAAGACCATATCACTGCTGACCACTTTGACTACCGCACCTACCACCCGCCACTGTCTGCCTGCCTGCCTGCCTGCCTACCGACCCCTTTCAAAGATTTTGCAGACAAGATGAGTCTTGAAACTCAACCACCCTCCCCGTCGGCTCCCTCTCTTGACGTATGTGAAGTGAGTGTACGGGATGACCACTGTATTATGGGACCGTACCAGAACAATTTGGGATATGATCAAGAATAGTATAGGTTCCCTAGGATATGTTACTCCATAGAGTCCTATAGTGCAAGCCACCTCCCTCTACCCCCCCTTAAAAGTAGGCTACCTTTTGTGTTCAGTACTGAGTCCTATGTAAGATAAGGGGGTTTAAACAGTTTATTACCTATCCTCCTTGCTACCCATCCTCTTCAATACCTATCCCTCAAGCTCACTTTATAGCTGTCCTGCCTATCACAGCTTGATCAGCTGGGATAGCTCACATCCAACCTCTATTATGATCTCTTAGTCAACCTATCCCCTAAAGAACAAATCCAACAGTCTACCTCAAGCATACGTCTACTGATCACTCAGGCTATATATCCTTGAGTTTACCTATCCTTCAGGCTGCCTATCCTTCATGGTATATAGCCCTCTGCCTACCTAACCAGCTATCTATGCATCTCTCACCTTGTATGCTATTCTTTCTACCTTTATAGTAGCTCTTATAGTCTATGCCTTGTGAAATATACCTATCCCTCATTGTACCTATCCTCAAGTCTGCATATCACTCATGTTTACCTTACATATCCCTCAGCCCATTGAATTATCATGCTTTTCTAAAATGCCTCACCATGGCTATCATTAGACTAGCTAACTTCCTATCCTACATGTATGTTGTTTATTCCCCTCTTCCTATCCTTCATGCTGCATATCGTTCATGCTATCCTACTTGACAAGTTAAAAAACTGAGGGAGTGAGTGAGTAATAGATGTTTAACACCATTTCGACAGCTAAGGTCATATTCATGGCAAGAACTACATTACACAATTTACAGGGGAATGTGTCAGTGCTCACGCATATGTGCACCACACACATCCCGAGGGGATAGGAAATAGGAGAAATAGACCCTTTTAAGTGGGCTAGGGAAGCCCGAAAAAACTGAGAGCTATATACCATGATGGATAGGCAGCCTGGAGGATAGGTAACCTCAAGGATATATAGCCTGAGTGATAGGTAGATGTGAGTGAGTGAGTAATAGATGCTTAACGCCATTTCGACAGCTAAGGTCATATTCATGGCAAGAACTACATTACACAATTTCACAGGGGAATGTGTCAGTGCCCATGCATATGTTCACCACACACATCCTGAGGGGATAGAAAAGATGAGAAGTAGACCCTTTTAAGTGGGCTAGGGAAGCCCGATAGGAAGATGTATGTGTGAGGTAGACTGTTAAATTTGTTCCTTAGGGGATAGGTTGACTAAGAGATCAAAATGAAGGTTGGTTGTGAGCTATCCCAGCTCTTTTGGTCAAATTTTGAGAATCAAGATCACAAATTTTGGATTCAGCAGGATTTGTTGGTATAGGTGGCCCCTTGTTTCCATTTGATATCACTCTGATAAAGATTCCTGACATCTCTATAAACCCTCTTATCCTACATAGGACTCAATACTGAACACAAAAGGGAGCCTACTTTGAAGGGGGGGGTAGAGGGGGGGGCGTTACACTTTGTCTATAGGTAAAGCTCTGAGTTTCACCTCCTATCTATTGAAGCTTCTTGATATGATGACGATTTGCTTCATGAAATAGGAAGGCAGTTATTTGGATCTTGGAAAAAATTGGGAATCTATTTGGAGCTTCCCTCTGAAGTTCTGGAGTCGATGGTCGTTATCAAGACGTCGGAGAACATGTGTATGGCGATGTTCAAAGCTTGGTGGTTTAAAGCTTCGCCTCATGCCAGATGGGGTCAACTTCACCACACCTACGTCAGTGTTTGTCGACTAGACCTGTTGTATGGGATGCAGAACTTTTTCACAACCTGGATTACAACAACCCCGACCTGCTTTTAATGGAGAGGTACTTTATGTCCATGTCTGAAGTTCTATCCAGGGAGTGACGAGATATGGGCATGTATTTAGAAGTGGATTCTGATAAGCTAACTAGCATTGCTCAACAACCGGAACAAGATCTATCTCTCAATGCCTTCAAAGTATCATGAGCTCATTCGAGTACTGATGGATGACATGAGGAGGGGTGATGTGGTCAGATATATATTGTGTTACTTTGAAAACCGAGACAGACGGAGACGGATGCAAGGTGGAGAAAGCTCTTTGTAGTTTGAGGTAAGCTTACATGAAGGAGGTGTGCACCACGGGGGTCTAAATTTTAAGTCGCTACACAAAAAACAGGGAGTAAACAGCTGGAAAGCGGATTAAACACCACTATATAAACCTACCCGGCACTGGTACGTTCACAATCGACACACAGGTATCACCACCGTCGTCACCTACCTACCTACCTACCTCGTGTGTCAAGAAAATGGCGCCCCAGTATGCACTTTTCACCGATTTATCCAAGAGACTCAACACTTTCAACGATTTCATTTTTTTCATTGGAAGTAAGGACGCTGTTCAATGCTACCAATGTGGAGTCACCATACACACGTGGTTAGAAGACGATCACGTCGCCATGGAACATTTCAGATTTTCTTTTAACTCAGACTCTTTCCTTATCCCACCACTTCCAGTTGCAGATCTCTTTTTGCACGCATAGAGTCGGATGGAGGAAGAGAGGACTTAGTAGATAAAAACTGAGGCCCAACATATATATTGGTATATCGCAATGTATCATGGAAAATTGTATGTAAGTTTGTGTTAACCGCCTATTTAATAACAAAAGTTGAATGTACACATCTCAATGTGTAAGGTTTATCGTGTTCCTCTCCGATATTCAATTATGTTATGTAGAGAGTGTCAACTTGAATTCCCCGACTTGTCATTATAATTGAACGAAATGAAAAATATGAAAATAACAAATAAAGTGAAATGTGTACATAAAAATATGACATTTATAAGAAATAAAAAAAAAGTGAAAATGTGTAATGTGGTTTCTGTTGTATTCCTTTCCTTAATATGTAAGTTTTTTTTAGTTTTTTTTTCCAATAGACCCGCCCTTGTTTCAAGGGGCGGGTCTTTTGGTTAAATTTTTTTTTTTTGGCAAGCTTTCAGCTTGCCTTTTTTTTTTTTATCTATAAGAATATTTCTCACTATAAGTCACACTCTCATCTACATAATAAACCACGCCTCTTTATGCTAATAAGGTCACGTGACCAAATTTCAAATTTCCTACCAAAATGCTAACCTCTGATTGGTCCATTCAAATTAGGGTCATGTGACCTTATTTGAGGTCACCTGATCTAAACAGCAACCCAATCAGAGGGCACCATTTTGGCGGGAAACCACAGGGGGTAAGGGTCACCTGACCATTTTAAATTTCCTGCCAATAATTCAATAATGCCACAGTTGATGTGGAAATAGAAACATATATCTGTGAAATTCAATGCTTTACTCAAGTAACTGCATTTTCAACCTTTGAGTATACAACTAGTATCATGTTTAAGTGAGATTAGGAGACTTTACTTGTGTAGAGAATAGAAAAATCTATATAACACCCAGTTTTGAGACAATAAGATAGTTACCAAGGGCTGCAATATTGCTGACAAAGGTCATACAAAGGCTGAGGGTGAGATCACCATCCAGGAGGAGACTGAAGATGTTACTGGAGCCACCTCCAGGGCTGCAGCCTATGGCCAACAGACCTAGTCTCAGGGGTGTTGATAACTCCAGAAGGTAGCCATAGAGAAACGCCAGCTACGAGAATAGGATGTAAAATGTGAATATGCCTTAACTATATCAACATAATCTATTAACCACATTACCTTATGTATAAGGCCCAGCATATAATGCATCAGATGCCCATTATAGCATGTGTGTAAACTAGGGTTGCACCTTATAGGCCGGTTATATGCCAGTCAGCGTAAAGTATTGTTCCTTAACATGTACTTATATTATAATAAATCTTGAAATGCAAGCATGTTAGGTCAATGGTATAACAAATTGATGAAAGTCTTCAGATGCTCAATGGTAAATATACTTCTACCAAAAGTGATATACTGTCAGGTAAACATTTATAGGATAGAGGAGCATTAACAGAAATGCATAACTTACAGAGGGCATGATAGTATATTGGCAGACAAATCCCACCAGGATAGCAGCTGGTCTCTTGAATACCTCCTTTGCAATATCCATCTCAAAGGCACATCCAAATGACAGGTTCATGAGACAGATCACAACAAGGAGAAGCATACTAAAGACAGTGTCCAGTGGTGATGGCTTTGGTATAACAGACACCATATATGAATCTGACTGTAGTTGTGCCTCCTTGAGGCCAGAACTGTGAGGTGACTTCTGCTCTGGAACCATTGTTAGGTTGCTGAAACCGAGGAGCAGTCCCTCAAGCCAGAACACTCCCTGTAGTAGACACTGGGTACTAGAACAGGTTCCTTTTAGCATCATGGTTTTGTTAGGATTGGACACCCTCACCACCCGAGGGTCTGAGTGCATGAAGGTCAACAGCAGATGCTGATTTGTAGTGTCATCAGTTGTGTGCTGAATCAGAGAGAATAATATTATAGTAGGCAATTTATAATAGGTTTGGAGAAAAGCAGGACATGATTTTATATGAAAATATAACAATTACTTTTGTATGGAGGTTTATAAATGATCTTTTCAGCATCCAATCTCTACCTTAACTAAAGGCTATTCACACAATGTTTTTGCCTTTAGGGTAATATTTTCTGCAGAAAAAGATTTCTCTCTGGATTGGCAGGGAAAATTAGAAAAAAAAGATCCAAAACTATGAACTTTGATGTTAATCCGAAATTCGTAGGCACACAGGATTTATCATCTTAATCCTCCTTATTATAATGTAAGGTATTGTCAAACTTTGATTTTATAATGTTTGTTATTTTGAGTTATTACCTTAACATTGGAGATGTCACCTACGGCAATGACAGTAACATTGCGTGAGACACTCATAGGTAACTGGTCCATCCGGGGAGGCGTAAAAGTGAGGTTCCATGTTGATGCTGAGTCAGCGGATTTATCCACCATAGCCACAAGGTATATAATGGTGGATAGCAGGGGTAGATATATACACCCCCTCATATTCAGATTACTTTAAATGGGATTAGATGCATTCAAACTTGTGGAAGATTTCCTCCAGAGGCTAGTCGTTTTGTTTGTAGGCTTATATCTTATCTTGGCTATGCCTTACATTTCCTGTAAAGAATAATGTTAAGGTTAATCGTTTTACAATACTTTTATGATAAATAGTAGTTAAGTGTGGTTTAGAACTAAATCCAGGATTCTAGTTTACAAGGTTCAGCATCAGCAGATGCAGATCACCCCAGAGTCTGCTGACTCTAAAGTGTTGACACAATACACATGCTTACCATCATGTGGGTTCCTCTGCATGGGCGTACAAGACTTCCAGGTTGTTCAAAACTCCACCTGCTTTAAACTTTCAAGATCTACTTATGCAGAAGTGCAGCATGCTTATTGGCCGAATGGACACACCAGTGAAGCACTGGTGAGTCTACTTGCCAGCACTTCATTAGTGCATCATGCCAACCCTTCGGAAGTGTATCAACCCTGTAGAACTATTTCCTCACCAGGGCTGCATTCAAAGCACCTGTGACACTTTTTTGCCCATGTATAGGCACATGTAGCACTGTCATTCAATGCTCTAATATCAATAGCAATCAGGTCTATGTACAGGCACTCCTAGCATGTAATACAGGTATAGATTGAAAGACATACCTAACCGCAGTTTGTTTTAGTAGTTAACCATTGCAAACATACTCTCACATACAATGGCAAATATTGCTTCAACATTGGAAAATATATGCAGTATGGTAACATGAACTAATTGCATGTAATTAGTATTACAGGGGGTACCTTGGGGGTAATTTAGCTGACAGTTGTGTAGGGACCAACTTTTATCAATTAAATATATCGTCATCTTAGTGCAACAGAGTTGTATAGATCTGCATCTTCCAAGTTCTACAGGAAAGGCAAAAGAAATTACTATAGCACCAAGTAGACACAACCATATTTCTTTGGGGCCTGTAGGCACACATATTATAAACACAGCTTCAATGCTTTCAGAGAAAGTAGATATGGGTCTATTGATGTTGAAACAAAAGAAAGCTCAATTTTGCCAAAATCATAGTTACAACCTTGTTGCACTGAGGCGATGATATGTCCTACCTGTTCTGTGAGCCTGGAGAGAGCCTGTGTTGTGAGCCTGGAGGGAGAGACAGGAGTGGGTTCCCAGTACTCAATGTACCAACCCTATATTATACAAGGGGTCATCCTACCTGCTGCTTTGTCCAGTCCCAGGCTAATAACGCGAACCCTACTGTGCCCCCATCTATACTTAGCAAACTGGAAATACTAAACCAAACATTCTATTCATAATATAGGATTTCTAACCAGCAAGAAGGAGACAGGACAGAAAGGTGACTTCAAACCTACCTTTATACATGTAGTTGTATTGTAATGTGTGGTCGCAGGGTCAGGTGTAAGTTCATTGCTTCTACACTTTAAAGGTGTTTGGTGTTGAGCAGTAAACCAGACAGGTCTATACAAGCCATGTCTGGGCCCAGGTCCTCCAGGAGTGGTGAGTTGTAGTCATAGTCTTAACCCTTTAAGGGAGTGTTTATTATTCATCAACGCGGGGGGGGGGCGGTGGGTTTGAAGGGGGGCATACAAATTTCAGAACCCTCCCCCTCAGGAGGGTTCTAAAATTTGTGCATGAATGCAGCCCTGGTGAGTACCTTGCCAGTCTATATTCATGCATCATGCCGACCCTACGGGTTTGATACACTTGCGGAGGCTCAGCATGATGCTGCAATGCAGTGTTTGCAAGCAGTCTTACCAGCTATTCATTGGTGCGTCATGCCAACCAATGTTCATAAGGCACTCCTGATTTGCCATTAAAGGGTCAGGTTAACCCTGTTAAGTGCATTTTGTGCATTATGCAAGGACTGCATAAATGCAACATGCAGTCCTACAAAGTTACCTCTCCATTATGAAGTGCGAGCAGCCTCTTCAAGGCTGCATTCATGAGTAGGGTTCATGTGTCATGACGACAAATGGAAATGATACATGTCAGGGGAGGTGGTGGGTTTGACGGGGTGGGCAAAACTTTCTCGACGCATTCATCAGGGGCTCTCCAGGGGAGGGGGGGTGACCCTTCAGAGAAGGTGGGGGTGGGTGAATTCTTTTCTCACATGTCCACATTGGATTAAGAGATCTTGATCTATGATTATGTTTTAATTTACTCAAATGCAATGATAGAATTATCCTCTTCATAAGGTGTAAATATATCTTCCATGCGAACTTTGTGCTTAAAATAGCAGACGAGCTTATAGTTATATGCTTGACAAAGACATCAATTCTTAGGCGAGGATATCATGATGGCAACTGCCACTGGAGCTGTGCAAATCGGCACTTTAGGCCACAGCTTGCACACAGGACTGTATGTTATTTACAGATATGCCAGAATTCAGAGAACATTGAATTCGGTATATATATATATATATATATATATATATATATATATATATATATATGATAGAAATAGCTTTTTGTAGAAAGAACTCAGTGATGAAAGGTGTGATTCCACTGACAAGATCACAAAGCTAGTACATAACTGCACTTCCATCATCTGTGATACCCTTCTCTCCATCAGCACTAAATGTCTTGTTAACTGCTACCATATCCATCTTGCTGCCTTTCTTTTGACCATGCATATATATATCTCAGAAGATTCAGGCTTCTTTCCACGACATTTCTTAATAGCCTTCTTTAGGATAATCATTATTATCAGTGGCAATTGTGTCACAAATGATGTTATTAAAGGCATAATCGAAGCAATGTCACCAGTGGGTTGGCCTAGGGAGGTTATTAGGATCACCAAGGCAATGGATACATTCTGCACACAGGTTTCTATTGCTATGGTGAGAACATATTTCTTTGGTTGCCTTACTAGACTCGCTAGAATTGCAGCTACCACAAGGGCAGAGATAGGAAGCATCATGCCTGCCACAATTGGACGCCAATCATTTGGGAGTTGAATCATGTAGTTTCTTGTAATGGCACCCAGAACCATAATAGCTATGAACAAAATGAAGGCCACAGGAGGAATTAACTTCTTGGCCCATTTGGCAATCTGGAAAAGGAAAAGTAAAGGTGACAGAGATACATTTAACATTACATTATCACTGGACATGGACATCACATTGTTTTTGTGGTTTCAGTTTTGAAAAATTAATCTTTTAGATAATCATCTGACACTGAAAAATTCTTGTGATACTATGGTATCGAAATAGTCCAACTGAATCAAAGCTTGATGTGAATTAGTTGAGAATGAACATTTATCTACCTTAGGACAATATCTTTGTAGAACCATTCAAATCAGCACAGGTACAATAAGAGTTCAGAGAGTGATAGCTATATTGCTAAAGGGAATGGTCACTGTATTCCCTGTTATGTAGACACCAAGTGTCAGTAGCCACAAGGGCATCATACCTACAAAAAGAAGAAATAATATATACATCACACTTTTTTTCAAGAATTAGTCTTTGCATGAAAACAAAGTGCACTTGCTGCAAATGCCCTGGTGTTTAGGGAATGAGGTGCTCATTTGAGACCAAAGTGCTTGTAACAAGCCTAACTAATACTTGTAACAGGCCTAACTGTACAACAAGAAGAACACAGGTACATGTATAAAGAAAATATTCAATGCTAGCCCAGTCGATGTGATGATTTAAATGTATGTGTAAAAATTTATGCTTCCCCCAAGCAGCTGCCTTTACAGCATCTGGGCACACACCTCTTACACAATACATGTATTTAAGTCACATCAAAAAATTTAGTTATGTCAATACCTATACAAGATACAGTTTTGAGACAATTAGATAGTTACCGAGGGCAGCCACATTGCTGACAAAGGTCATACAGAGACTAAGGGTGAGATCGCCACCGAGGAGTACACGGGCTTCCCTAGCCCACTTAAAAGGGTCTATCTCTCCTCTTTCCTATCCCTTCGGGATGTGTGTGGTGCACATATGCGCGGGCACCGACACATTCCCCTGTGAAATAGCGTTAAACATCTATTACTCACTCACTCAAATTCATGAAAAGCTTAAGTTTTCAGAAAGGATGCACAATAGTAAATGTACTTCTACCAAGTGTGATCTATCATGATATTAATATAGTCATTCATTGGGTAAAAGTTCATAAAAACAAATTCATAACTTACTGAGGGCATGATGGTATATTGGCAGACAAAACCCACCAGGATAGCAACTGGTCTCTTAAATATCTCCTTCGCGATATGACCAATAGTCAACGATCATCGTCAAATGGCTGGTCAGAGGGGTCCAAAAAAAATTTTGCAGTATGGTAAATTCCTTTAGTGTACATAATGTATATATGTTGGGCTACAATGCCCATATATGAGGGAAGGTTAAATATATTTCATAGGATGCCCACAGTACAATGCCTTATTACATGGTCGTAGATGTGTCCATGCACTATATATTCAATGCCATAGCTCAGAGTTGCAATCAGGCAGAATATCCTCACTAACATGCAAAGTTCCTCTCATATCAAGGAACAACTAACATATAATGGTTTTTCTTAAATACAAAATCAGCTTGCTGTATGACTACATGTATGGTCGTAGACGTGTCCCTGGTCGTAGACGTGTCCTTGTTTTTGTATTCAGTGTCATAGCTGAGAGTTGCTTTAAGACAGAATAATCTCATTAACACTCAATGTTGCTTTCATATCAAGGTATAATTCACACATAACAAGGACAGTCAAGTATCAAGCATCTTGCAATATAACTGTAGACATGTCTATGGTCGTAGACGTGTCCTCGGTCGTAGACGTGTCCTCGTCAGTACTTTTGTTATGATATCTCTGGTTCTATGTGGAATCTATTAACCAAACTTACAGGGCTTTTTGCTGTCATATGAAGGTATAAGGCCCACATAATAAGGATAGTTAAATATCAAACCCCTAGCAGCTATGAGTACATGTAAGGTCGTAGACGTGTCCATGCGTAAACTACCCCAAAACCATATCATAGCCTGTGGAACATACAGTTGTACAGGCAAGTTCATTTTTTTTTGTGGCCTACATAGGTACATGTAAGGTCTCTACCTGGTATATTTCATTAGTCCATCCACTATGTCTTTCATGGTGCAAAACAACCTGAAAAAGGTCGTAGACGTGTCCTCACGACGATTACACCAAAGGTTTTTTGTACCCAGTCACCACAAAAGATAATGCATGGATCCCCAACTGTTACAAAAAAATTCTCTACCCTAGGGGGGTATCCCAAATGAAGTAGATAAGGATTTGCCTCTTTATTTTTTTTTTGGTAGCTAAAGAAAAATATTAGTTCCTTGTTTTTACCCTAAAAAACACCCTTTTTGGTTGTTCTGACCCCTGTGGCTCACTTAATATGCTTCACAGATAGGTAAAACCATGGTTCCCCTTCAAGCTCTAAGCCTTGGGGACCAGAATGCATGAAAAACACAACTACATCTCTTATTTTGAAGAATTTATTGACAGGGAGGCAAAGGCAACCTATTTGACGACGATCTGTGACTATTGGTCATATCCATCTTAAAGGCACATCCAAATGACAGATTCATAAGACAGATGGCAACCAAGAGAAGCATACCAAAGACGGTATCCAGGGGTGATTGCTTTGGTATAACAGACACCATATATACATCTGTCTGCAGTTGTGGATTCTTGATGCCTGAGCTGTGAGGTGACTCCTGCTCCGGAACCAGTGTCAGGTTGCTGAAACCGAGGAGCAGTCCCTCGAGCCAGAACTCCCACTGTATGAAACACTGGGTACTAGAGCAGGTACCTCTGAGTGTCATGGATCTGTAAGTGTTTGGACACTCTCACCACCCGAGGGTCTGAGTACAAAAAGGTCAACAGCAGATGCTGATTTGTACTGTCATCAGTTGTGTGCTGAATCAGAGAGAATATAAGAAACACTTCTTAATGCTTTTAGTGAAGAAAAAGGATATAATTCATATGGAAACGTAATAGTCATGGTTGCATGCAGCTCTAACAATGATCATTTCAGCGTATGACATCTATCTCACACCTTTCTTGCAATTTTTCTTGCAGAAGGAAAAGCCTGCAGCACCCTAAGGGTGAGCATGTAAAATGAGGATACTTTTATCTCAATATGATATTTTATTTCACATACAAAAATGTACTATGCTCTTAATCCTCCCGATGATAATTCATAAAACCTTGATTTAATAGCTTTTTCTGTGGTACTAAGATTATTACTGTAACATTTGAGATGTCACCCATAGCAATAACAGTAACATTGTGTGATGTGCCCATAGGTAACTTCTCCATCCGGGGAGGTGTGAGGGTAAGGTTCCATGTAGATACTGAGTCAGCAAATTTATCCACCATAGCCACAAGGTATATAAGGGTGGATAGGAGGGGTAGAGATATGGACCCTCTTATCTTTAGATAACTTTAACTGGGATCAGATGCTTTATGTACTAAAATTTGGGAAGGTCTTCATCTAGAGGCTTGTCCTTTGTTTGTAGGCATATACAAACTAGGGAATTCTCTGTGATTAGCCTGTCTTCTGCTGCAAAGAATAAAGTAGATCAATTCTAAGAATATTTTCATAATGGATAGGCGATAAGTGTAGTTCATAAATCCGGGATTCAAGGGTTTATGTCTGTTTCCTTTTTGCAAATGGTGCAGATCTCACATATTTCATCCATGTAGCTCTCTAATTTAAGGCATTAGACAGGAATTGGCCCATTTACAGTTATCAGTTATTCCTAGCATGTGGATATAAGTAGCTCTATTCATAAAGCCATGTTTGATGTAAGTAGCTGACCATTGCAAATATACTTGCAAAAACAACAGTGAATATTGCTCCAGCATTGAAAATGGATACAGTCAGTATGATAACAGTGATTTATTTCATGTGATTAGTATTAACTTGTTGGGTGACAGTGGTTTAGTGACCAATAAGGTTACGATTACTATCCATATATGTCCTACCTGTTCTGTGAGCCTGGAGATAGCCTGTGTTGAGGGCCTGGAGGGAGAGAAGGAAATGTGGGTTCCTATTGTACTCACTTATTGTGCTAACCCTCTATTTGACACTGAGAGTAAGTAGACCCATTTCCTATGTGCATGAAATTATGGACATGTAGAAGCACAAACATACCATGATTCCACCATATATAACAAAACGGCAGGCCTCTACTGGCTTGCATGGAGAATTCTCCCAGCAGAGACTCTCATAGGCATTCCGCTGTTTGGCCGTACAGAGGGATGGCATAGACTATGCTGGGAGAGCTGTTGAGTGACAAATAGCTGTAACAAACTGCATTGTTGTTGAACGCAGTGCCTTAGGCGTAAGGTGGCGCTAAATTGTTCAACCTGGGGACACTGTTTGTTCAGTCTCAGGCCATTCAAACATAGCAGTTTCTTAGAGCTATCAGTTTAATCAGTTTGGCGTTTTTGTTGATGTTTTTTGGCCCAGTTTGTATTGGCCCAGTTTGTATTGGCCCAGTTTGTATTGTATTTCGCACGCCACTATCCAGCGGCGCAGCCGCTGGTGGCCTTTATAAAACGGCAGCCCATGCACTACTGCACAATAGAAGTGACCTTGAGTGCATTATAGGAGTACAGTACATGCCTGAGCAAGGTCACAGCTTGTCTATCATTCCTGTGGGATATCAGAGGCTTTGGACTTTTAATCGATGTGCTAACATGTTTTATAAAGACAATAGACAACTCATTCTTCATGTCTTGACTATCTGTGGGACTATACCACACTCTGGCCTCGACCATTGTGCGTTATAGTCCAACAGAGAGTCTCAACATAAAGAATATCATTGTCTATTCTCTAAGTATAAGTGCCAGGGTCTCAAATAGGCGTTGGTCTTGAATAAGCACTGGGGGTATAGGAGTATCGAATTTAATCTTACTGTATGGTCGTGTTTGAGCACCGGTATTTGAATAACCACATGTATTGTATAAGCGCCTGGGGTAAAGGGGTGCTGAAATATTTCTTCAGCACTAAAACTGCGTCTTGAATAACCACCTATCTTGTATAAGCTGCAGGGAAATGAGGCCGCCAAATCAAAGACCGCTGGGGTGCGTGAACACGACAATACGGTATGCACTAAAAACAGTATTCAAATAAGCGCCTGTCTCATAAAAGCACTGGGGATACATTGGGATTGAAATTAATGAGCGCCTGGGTGCTTATATGGGACACTATGGTATAGGGGCTTTTGCTGTTGGTAACTTAGTAATATGTTTGACATGTATATGAGCACTGCATATTTGATGTGCATGTGTTGAAAGCAGATCGGGCAGAAGATGCACCCCACGTGTACGATTACGATCCACCCCAACCTGAGAGAAAACAATCAGGCACATCTGGGCCTTAATTTTTTAGTAGGTCAATAATGTTTTGTAGTGTCATACCTCTCCTATAATGCTCAATCCTAGATACCCTTGTGAACTTCTGTCTATGAACTATGTACTGACGATAATACAATCTTAAATGAAACATAATTTTGATTAAGTGGTCTTCATCATGTATTTTTTTTCCCAAACTTTTTATCACTTACTGAATATAGAAAAGAATCAGGTTCTCTGACCTTCATCTGACCCTTTACTGGGTGATGTTAAACCTTAAAACCTTATAAGGGCCACATGATGTCAGGTTTCTATGTTGTCAGGATGCACCAACGTGGTCTACTCACCAACACTTAGTGCATCTTGCTATCCATCATTCATCTTCATCTTTCACTGTAACCCTTGGTCCTGAGTAGACTCATCATGCCTGCATTTATGTAGAAAACAAGAAAATAGGCTTAATGTATATTTGAATACTTTGTTAAATGTTAGAATATGACCGGCCACCATGACCTGGTGGGTCATGTACTGTTTGCCTATGTCCATAGAACGAACTTTACTCAGTAAGCATTGTCAATAGCTGTGCCCATGTCATCATTAGCCGATAGGCATACATGCCTCCTCGGCTACATTACAACTCCCACCACACTACCCCAGGTGTTCCATGATCATTGTCACAAAAATGATTGCTTTTTTCTGTACTATAGATCAGCTACTAAAATCCATGGATTGGACTGATACTGGTCTGTTTGGCAAGTCTTCTATTAATAATAATACTACCAAGTAGATTTATGTCCTCAGATTAAACTAGTACTGGACTTCGCAAGTCTAGTATTATCACACCTCCTTGACTGCATGCAATGCCCCCTTTAATTCCCTTAACAGTTTGGTGCAGATCTAGGCGCCTCCAAATACCTGTAGGCCCCTAGTGAATTGTTATTGTCCCAGGTCGTTCTGGGGCGGGCTGATAGCTTCTACAACAGTTCTAGGCGCCTCCAAGTACCTGTAGTGAATTGTTTTTGTCCCAAGTCGTTCTGTTCATTGATGTACTTATTAGGAGTATCTATGGACTATTTGTCAGCAATTAGTTAATATAAAAACATTTATCACAATTAACCAGTCGGCTATTACACCTTTGGTGTACTTTTAACTCACAATACACATCATCGTTATATCATAATTAGGCAAAAATAGACCTGTAATCAATCTCTTAAATACAAATCTCGCCATGCGTGATCTCGTGTAAGTGTGTGAACTTTCATATTAAGTGTTTTTAATATTGAGAAGGCTAAATGATGTTTAGAATTGACGTCATCAGCTCGGGCTAAAATAGGGATATAAATCGGGCAGGGGTACAGGCCGTGCTGAAATAAATATAGGATTTTCAAACCTACAGATTTTGTGTACAGTCCGTCCATCTATTGGCTTGACATCATAAAGAAGCTAGGTGGTCTATAAGAAAATCAAAGAAGGCAAAATAGCCAATCTGGGACGACTTGAACATACTTATTTACAAACTTTGGGGGTAAAGTCCATTCATTGGCTTGACAAAATGAAACACCAAGTGGTCCAAGAGCTATTCTGGGACGACCTGAACATATTTATTTCCACACGGATGCATTCTATAGATCCTTGATTTTCATTACTATAAAGTATAAAACATGTAACTTGGAGCTTCTTAAATATCTCTGATAACCATAGATATGTGAAGGCAGGGAAAAATATTTGTAAACATGACAAAATAAAAATCATCTAGAAATAGGAGTGATAATTGTTCGTGTCATGATGGAAGGGGGTCCTGTAGGAATTATAAATTGCATCACGACGAAAGGCCAGTCTGTTATTGAATAATATCGTACAATTTCTGATAACAAGAAGTAACTCATACTTCACCCTTAAACCAGCCTAGCAATGTCTGTTTACTTTTTGGGCTACAAAATTTAGAATAACAAATGGGAAATCATTAGGTCCATGAGTTCTGAAGTAATGTCTGCACACATATAACACTAGATGTAGCCACCATATCCACACTGCACCCACCTTCTACAGCCAGCACAGCTGTGCTGCTATCTAGAGGCAGAGCAGTGCACCACGCTTGTACTCCCCTGGCTCACAGGATCCATCAGAAGGCATGCTATTCTCCTCTTTAAGGGTCACAGTGAGCTATGGGAATCTTTTTTTTTTTATACTTATAGTTATAAACCCCTTGATTTTTTGTCTCAAGAGTGTCCCTTTTGTCGGTTTCACCAAATCCTGTGGTCTTGACTCTACAGCCCCATACACCCGTCATCCCTAGCTCCACGTTGCTTGGTCGTCATGGTGCACTAAAGATGCCACCATAGTTCACCAAGGCGCATAGGTAAGGCGCACATTGAGTTCATGTCTGACCTATACGCAGGGGCGTAGGGAAAGGGGGGCCAGGGCCCCCTCAATCATAAAGGAGGGGGGGGGGCGACGTATGTCTGGGGCCCCCAAAAATTTGCCAAGAATTCACAATAAATTGGACAAGAAGCATCTCAAATTAGATAAATGTAGTAATGGGATAGGAAAAAATGGGGGCCTAAGCCTCAAATCAGATCTAAAATTCAACAAAAATTATTTTTCTATACAAATTCTATATAGGCCTAGGTATATAAAGGCGTTATCATGTTTGAGCTGACAGTTTAAGGTGGTTGTGGTGGGGCCCATGCTGCCCCCCCCCCAATGAAGATAATTTGCTTCCTATACCTCTGATACGGCATTTCGAATAATATTCTGACCAGTTGAGTAATTTTCCAGGGTATAAAAACCTCGCCTATAAGTTGCACCAGGAGTTCATAAGGAAACAGCTGGAATTATCCTCCCATATAAGCCTTCCCTTGACCATGTACTTAAGGTAATCCAAGCAGGTATTGCCAGGGGGTCTTGCATAATATTTTATGGCACTAAAGGGTACGGAAAAGTTCAAATATTATGCTGCTGGTAGAGGAATGCATTTGCAACTAGTGAGGTGACTCCCTTCATTCACTGAATAACTTTAAGATGCAACTGCTTCCCATCCTGCTGGCTGTTATCAGTGCTTATCATTATTGTAAGTAGGTATCAGCAATGCCCCCCCCAGTGGGGATCCTGGAACCTGGAAATAGGGAAATGACAAGGCCACTATCCAAGTTGTTAGTAGTATATTGATGTGGGCCATCAACGGTGGCGATTCATGGTTGCGATTTCACCGTTCATTAGGGAGTGATCATTTTTAACAAAATGGGGTGGGTGGTGGATTTCCACACAGAAGAAATTTTGCCCTCCCCCTTCCTCTCGTGAGTCAAAACCATTTCCCCGGGGGGGGGGGGGGGTAAAATCATGTCTGAACTTATCCTGTTCAGGCTTTTTCACTGCCAACAAAATAATATCCGTTCTCAAGAAAGGTGGACATTAATGTGACATTCAAATTCAAGATAAACTTAAATGCTTGATGGGGTTTGTCTGCTTTGAATATCAAAGAGCAAATCGAATAGGAAATGGCGAGACGTTTATCCTGTTATGATCGCTGTAAGCCTTCGTCTACCAATAATGATATTCCTATTATTTAATAAGAATAGATTTCATGTGTATTGGTAGCTGAGACATATACACATGGAGAAATCAAATGTATATGTTCTCTGGCCCCGTTTGTGATTTAATGAGAATTATATTCGATGTGTCATCTTAGCTTTCTCTTGAGATTGTACTTTATAGTTGGTTCTAAGGGAGTGGTCATTATTTATCAACAGGGGGGGGTGGTGGTTTTTCGCGCGGACGCGCGGAAATTTTTTATGCCCCCCCCTCGACGGCAGTCAAAATTTTTAGCGCCCCCCTGCGCCAGAGGCGCAGAGAGTTTTCGCGCCCCTCTTTGATCTATAGTAGCGCGCGGGCTTTTTTGCTAAAAAGAGGGTGAATTTTTTTAGCCCCCCCTCAAGAGGGGTCAACATTTTTTTAGCCCCCCCCTCGGGAAGGGTCTGAAAATTTTACGCCCCCCCTCAAACCCACCCTCCCCCCTCAAACCCACCCTCCCCCCCCTGTTGATAAATAATGACCACTCCCTAAGAACATGCCCTTGAAGAAACTCGAGGAAACATTTTTTTTTCTAAATTTTCTTTTCTTTATTTTTCTCAAATAAATATATCGAGTATATCAGACTATTATAGAATTGCAAACCCCAAGCCTGTCTGTTGAACCGGGTAGTTAGACTGGAGCTTCCTCTTTCACCCTTTCTTCCACATAGCTACCAGTGCCCTCTGGTGAGATGCACATGAAGTAACGAGGGGGAGCATGCGCAAAGCACAACAGACATGTTTAGTTTCCGGTAGTGCTGATGGGGTCTGGTTGTTTTTATTCCATTCCATTAGACAACTCTGATGTTTTCTTGTTATTATGGGGTGCACCAAGGCATGGAGGGGGTGGGGGTGGGGTTGGATCAGTAGGTGGGGGTTTTGGAGGGGGGCTAGTATCTGCAGGGGTCATATTTAGGCTCTGCTGGGTGATATCTACGATGTCCTTTTCAGACTTGATTTGAGTTATCTTTAATATCTTTTATCTTTAATAGATAAGTCAAACATCATGATATTTAATCACAAAAAGAAGGACATTACTAACACCTTCAAGTATGGTGACACGCAGCTAGTAAGAGTAGAAAGTTATAAGTACTTAGGGTTTATACTAACAACTAATCATAAAGACATCTTCTATGATGCATACAATCAGCTTTATGACAAGGGTAGAAAAGCTGCCTATCAATCATATTCATGTTGCTATCAACATATTGGAAAACCAGATCCCAGGATGGCGCTCAAGTTATTTGATAGCCAGATAAGACCCTGCCTTGACTATGGCTGCGAGGTATGGGGCCTGACTAAGGGAAATAAGGTGGAGAAACTAGAGTCCATACACCTAAGGTACTTAAAATCAATGTTGAGTGTTAGAAAGCAGACAACAACAGCTGCAGTATATGCAGATACAGGGAGGGTACCTCTAAAAGTGCAATGGGAAATTCGAGCACTCAGGCACTGGGAAAGAATTGTAAACCTCCCAGAGTCACACATACTACGTAAGTGTTACAAGAAGCTAACTTTGCTTGAAGATGCTGGTCAGATAAATTGGTGCAGTAATGTTAAATGCTTGTTGAACTCACTAGGTCAGCGATATATTCAACTCTGGATTAACCAGACAACTTCCGACGACCCTAAAGCTATCACTGCTGTAACTGGACTGATAAATAGGAATTATATAGAACAAACAATGAATGAAATAACATCAGCTGGTGAAGGAAAAAAACTAAGAACATACAAAACATTCAAAACTGAGTTTAGGCTTGAAAGTTATCTATTCTGTATCCCTAACCAAGCCCACCGTACAGCATTAGCTCATTTTAGACTCAGCTCTCCCAACCTGGGTATAGAAACAGGAAGGCATTGCCGGCCCCCAAAACCTGTGTGTGATCGGATTTGTCTATATTGTTCTAGTGGCCTTGTAGATGATGAAATACATTTTCTCATCCAATGTGACTCTCATAGTGTATCAAGACAGTTGTTTGACAATGTTATGAATGAAAAAAATCAAAACTATCATGAATTGAATGATATGGAGAAATTCATCTCTGCTAAGAACAATACTCATACTGATGTCATCAAAGCTCTCGCCAAGTTTATATACAATGCATTTAGACAGAGACAGGAACTCTAATTGCTAGCCTATGTAACAGCTGTGTGTACTATGATATTAGTTATTTATGTAATCATCACTGTAACAAAGAGTGGGTATGTGTGCCAGGAGAGAGAGGGATGGAGAAAGAGAGAGAATTAGTGTGCGTATGTGTGTGTGTGAGAGAGAGAGTGAAAGAGAGTGATAGTAAGACTTGGACTTAGTTGTAGAGTAGAGTAGTGGACATATTATATATGTATATATATATATAGAACTATATACACTCGTGTATATTTATATAATTAGCCGCGAACGGTTAGGGGGACTATTTTCCTCCAGGGCGTATTAATATCTATGACGTCATACCATGACGTCATCTACACAACTCCTCCAGTATATAAGAGGTCACATTTGGATTAACCGTCAATTGGCAAATTCCCATTGTACAGGTAACACCGCGCCAGGTGGTTACCGGATTTTTCAATTTTAAACCGTTTTTGAGGGGCTCCTGGTGCCTTTATTTACCATTGAAATGGGTAGAAAGGCTGCTAAAGGCTCGAAGGCCAACACACCAGGTGGAAAATCGGTTAAATCGGTGGAAAAGACGAAAAAATCGGCCAATTTAGGATTGACGAGTAGTTCGACTCTCTCACTTACTGGTGATACACCGTCGGTGCCCCAAACTGCTACAGGTGTTGTGGGAGGGTCGTCTATTGACCAGACGAGGCTAGATGTATTAGAAGACGAGCTGTCGACCATTAAATCACTTCTACAAGAGGTCGTCAATGGAAAGGACGATCGGGACAAAGGATTCGTCAATGCGTCAAGTCGTTCCAGCAGAGCACGTGCGGATGTTTACAAACAGAGAGGTATGACGTCACGTAGTCAAGGACGCGGACCGGTTGCTAGGGCTACCCGCCAAGCGTCTCCATGCGAAATTTCGTCTGACGTTGAGGACGAATGGGTGCAAGTTGACCACAAGCGACATAGACGATCATCTAAGTCCAGTATTTCTGCTCGTCAATGCAGTCCAAGCACATCTAGAGGGTCGTCATTGGATTCAACGTACTCTAGACATCATCACCGTGTAAAATCGGGTGAGTTTGATCATTCCCAGTTCACCAAACGTAAGGAAAAAATTGACACTATTGAGAAACTGATGTCTGTAAACTTGCAGTTTATTTTGAAGTATTACAAGTCAGGTGATGATGTTGAGGGTATGCTTAAACATCTTCAGGTATTAATTGAGAAGTCAGGCACCAAAATATATACGGTTTCAGCCCTGGTAGCCTATGATAAGTCAGTGAGAGACAGGGCTAATGATAGTGGAATAGAGGCTTTTTCAACCATTGAAAATTCAGATATACTACGTCATTTGGCATATGATGGGACCGTTCAGGCCCAGAAAGCTTATAGTGCTAAACCTAAGAATGTAGGCAAACAGAGATCGTCTAATAATCCTTGCTATGCATACAACAGGGCGGAAGGTTGCTCGAGGGAACCATGTAAATATAGGCATGTTTGCAGCGTGTGCAGTGGCATGAGTCATAATAAGTTGGAATGCTCTAAGGCTAGAAGCGAATAGGAAAATGTTGGTGATTTAAGTCCTAACTTTGTAGGTTTCGATATCCTGGTGCCAGAAGCAAAGTTAGTAAATGTGGTAGACTTTAGATTACCCCCACCCGAAGTTTCAGATGAGGGTGTTGTAAATATTAATTCTGAATCGGATATAAATATTTTTGTCCCCCCGAGTGACCATAGGTCTAGTCAATATGACTTGGTAAATGAGGTCAATATTGATGTTAATGTTAACTCGAAAATTGTAAATGTTACACATAGTCATCCGGTACAGGGTGAAGTTGAACCATTATTTACTGTTGTTGTAGAAAATTTACCTAGCATCAGACTCTCATAGTGTATCAAGACAGTTGTTTGACAATGTTATGAATGAAAAAAATCAAAACTATCATGAATTGAATGATATGGAGAAATTCATCTCTGCTATGAACAATACTCATACTGATGTCATCAAAGCTCTCGCCAAGTTTATATACAATGCATTTAGACAGAGACAGGAACTCTAATTGCTAGCCTATGTAACAGCTGTGTGTACTATGATATTAGTTATTTATGTAATCATCACTGTAACAAAGAGTGGGTATGTGTGCCAGGAGAGAGAGGGATGGAGAAAGAGAGAGAATTAGTGTGCGTATGTGTGTGTGTGAGAGAGAGAGTGAAAGAGAGTGATAGTAAGACTTGGACTTAGTTGTAGAGTAGAGTAGTGGACATATTATATATGTATATATATATATATATATATATATATATATATATATATATATATATATATATACATGCTATATAAGTAAAGAACCATTTATGTATGACACATAGGTCAGTAATGACCTCTTTTCCACTGTCAATAAAATATATTATTATTATTTAATAATTCCTCCACCTCATATATAGAAACTGTACCCCAAATAAGTGCTGGTCTCAAATCAAGGCTGGGAGTGAGGGCAGAAAATCAATCTTAAGCACCAAAACACTGTCATACTTAAGTATCAGGTTTTGAATAAGCGTCAGTCTTGGTAGCGCCAGTCTTGGTATAAGTGCTGGGAATATGGGGGTCATGAAATATCCATTTGGCACTTAAAAGTAGATCTTAAATAAGCACCCATCTTGTATAAGGGCGGGGGTAATATTCCCTGTAAATCTGTAAGCACGAAGGCGTTCTTTTCAGAACGTATTCAGAGAAGCAAAGGGAGTAAACGGGTTTCAAAAACTATGAAACTATGAGTCATGCGGTGCTTAAAATATCAAATGGCTCATTACGGTAATTGAAATCTATGCCAATGTACGGTAATGATGCTTGGTAGAGGGGTGCTGCAGGCAAGTTGTCTGATACTCCTGATGACGGTTGTGTAAGAAGTGTGTGTTTGTGTGTATGGGATGGGGGGGGGGGTCAGAGACTAATTACTGAGGTGTGTAAACCACCCTACATATTGATGTACAGGGCAGGGCCAGCTTTGAAGTTGACCCCTTCATTGCCCTCATTATCGCCCAACCTGAAGTGGCCATTACCAGAACAGGCCCCAGCTCCTCAGTGAATAGAACAAAAGGGACTAGGATAAAAGTAGAAGAAGAAGAAACTTGAAGTTCCAGAAGTGACGAGAGAGGTACTGTTAGATTTTGAGAGGGATGGATACAGAGGAGTATCCAGTTTCTTCAATTTCCCACAAGGAATCCAAATTGGCCTGCCTAAGGGCCGGGGTCTCAAATAAGCGGTCTGAAATAAGGGAGTAATACTTTTTTATATCAGGGTAGTGGGTTTTGCATAGACTCGGAAAAATATATTTTGCCCCCCCCTCGTGAGGGTCAATTTTTTTTGCCCCCCCCCCCCCGAGGGACTGGATATCATGTGTGAACATGCCCTTTTGACCTATAGTAACATGCTGGCTTTTTTTTTTGGCTGAAAACAGGTAAAATGATTTTGCATCCTCCCCCGTTCAGAGGGACTGAAAGAATTTTTGCCCCCCCCCCTCAAAACCCACCACCCCCTTTTGTTATTTTTTTTTATTTGACATTGAAACAGTGGAATACGAATGAATAGGCTTAACCTAGGAACTCCGTATCTCACACCCCCGTCAAATAACCCATCCCCGTATCTCATGGCCAGTAACTGCACTCCAAATACTCCTAAAACATGTTATGTCATTTTAGATGAGTTTTAGCCATTTCTGAGTCAGATAATATAAAATAATTACAAAGGTTCAGTCGTAATGGGTCTGACTGAGGGTTATCTCACTCAGCTTCGCCTCGTGAGATAACCCTCAGTCAGACCCATTACGACTGAACCTTTGTCTATATCACTTTCTAAGCACCAGGGGTATGGAGGTACTGACATACTAAGATGAGTTTTCAAATTAGCGCAGCTCTCATATAATGGTCGAGGGTATGGGTATTGAAATCTATGATGTCCATGTCCAATGTCTCTTAGCAAAGAAAATCAAATATGTATAGGGTATCGATATGTTACAAGAAGTTTAGGGCGCTTTGTTTATTTCTGCGTGGATATGGGAAAATCTTTTCACATGATTGACAAATTGCAGAGTTTATATTTCATGTCACTAACTCCATATAAAATGTTGAATTTAAGGAGCATTCTGTGTCATATGTTACTTGTATAGCCATTTCCCATGTAGATTTAACAAACAAGACTTGTCAGCCATGTCACCCTGTTGATTCTAGGAATGTAGGGCCATCTCATACTCAACATCACTTTATACATAAGATGGTGAGGAGTACTTACACTGTAAAAAAAATGTCAAAATAACAGCGAACTACTTGTGTCAGAATTTGCAGAGATTCATTATTATTTTCGTAGAAATCCCTTGTGTCACCATGTTTAACTGTACTGCCATCTGGGGCTTCATTGTAGAAACTACACTGATTTACTGCAATATGATTACAGTGGTTCACTGTTCAGTTTTATGAGTTTAAGTTTGAAACAAGTTTATTGGCCAATAATATCTTAACATACTGAAGCTTTTATAAATACCAGCTGATATAAAGAGGATACAATCAGTGTTGGCATATATTGTACATTATGGTTTACATTCAGTGTTTGACAAAGTGGTTTCCATGAACAGTCACATAATGAAGTGTTGTCCTATCCATATTATAATTCATACATAACTCTACTCTCCAGTCTTTAATGCCCAGGTCATATTATCATTTCACACAGGTGTTTCTTGAACATTAGCATGTTGTCAGCGGTCTGTACATGTGCCGGTAAATAATCCCAGATCATATTACCTCTGTAGAGAGGACTTGCTCTGTATAATTCAATTCTAGGTCGGTTTACCTTAATTTTTATTTTATCATTTCCCCTGAGGGGTCTTGCTGGGACAATTCTATTCTCCTGTACCTGTATGTATTTATACATCATACACGCTAACACTCATTTTCTTCTTGATGTAAGTGTTTTGACATTGCACAACGAGATGACAGTGCCTGGTAGATTCAACTGTTATTTCTTAGAGTGCAAGATAATCCGCATAAGGAAGCCAATAGATGTGAAATATAAGAAACATAACCACTACTGCTTACAGAATGTAAGATCAGTAAAGGGACAAGGACAGATATGAGCTGGGACAAGGAAGCTTAAAAGAAAGAGTATTCGTTAGGTCCACCAATCCCTACATCAATGGACTGTGGACTCAATGAGTTCTAAAGAACAAGGGCTGCTCATCCCCCTAAGCCCCCTGGTTACTCAGCCCAATCAAGGACCCTCTAATTACAACTAATGGGTTATCTGAGGGCAATGAGTGCATTTACTTGTCACCAGTAAGCGCGCCTGTCGTAACAAGCCCTCAGTCTCCCAGAGTTAACTGCCAGAGAAGGTTTCTGCTCTTTATGGCCTGTGCTACATGTATTATGTCAACTGGGGCCCTTGATGGGGGGTTCCCATGTCCCATGTCAATTTTAAGAAATGATCATATCTGCATGTCGATTTTAAGAAAAACACATGTCCCCATGTTGATTTTAAGAAAATGTCATGTCACCATGTCGATTTTAAAGAAAGGTTCATGTCCCATGTCACTAGGCCAAAAAAGGTCCATGTCCCCATGTCGATTTTAGGGGTCTAGAGCCATTCAACTAGATCTATGCTGCTGGTATCAGACTGCTGGTATCTTTTTTTTTTTAAAGGTTTTATTGGGTCTAAAGTTAAATACCAGAATTCGGTCTGCATTCTGCCATCTTGGCCCACATTTCAGCCTCCTATGTTGACAATTGGTATGGCGGAGAGTAATAATATTATCTTCAGTGGACCATAAAGCAGAGAAAATAGCTTCTAACAATCGTATTCACACATGATAGATCAGAAAAATCAGAAAAAGTTCAAGACTCCAGGCACTTGCGTTATAGTATTGGTGAAACCACTCAGTGGTCTTGGGGAAGGGGAGGGGAGTGACGGGTGAGGGATGAAGGGGGATTGAAAATGTGGAAGGAGTTTAGTATTTTGTCATAGCGTGATATTTTACATCCTGAAGTATAATACCTGCAGCTCATAGAGACTCCAGTACACTCAGGTTTGGCTCAATCAGTGCTGGAAGATCTACATGTATATGTATATATATTGCTGCTAGCACAGTGACATCAACATATAAACAGAGATAGAGGGAAGCAAAAGAAAATTATCATGAGGAAGAGATCTAATACTGTGCCTGGAGAATTCAACTTAGTATATGGTATTTTGAAAAATAAGATAAGTATAGTGTAATGATATGTAAGTGTGCATAGTATGAACATCTGGCATAGTAGTAAATACTACATTACCAAAAGACCTCTTATCATAGGAGAAAAGCCCATATCAATCTCGAGCGTAAATGTCGATTCACCATAATGACTGTGGTAATACCACATGACATACCCTAGGATGAAAATAGAATGCAATATTAAGGACATAGACAAAGATATAGAGAAACAGTAAAACAGTGATAATATCATAGATAATACAGCATGAAAAGACATAGATAATGACACAATGAGCAGTGGTAACTACCAGCTGCTGCAGTGGCAAATTATAAGATTATTGTCTAGAAGTGGTAATACCAGCTACTAGACTTACCTGAACCAGTTTGTGTCAATTGGTATAATAAAACAGTTTGGAAAATCCTTTTGGATTATGTTTTTGAATAATTCTTTCTCCAGAATATTAGTGTATTTTGCACAAAGGTTATTCCAGCAGTTTATCGCTCTAAACCTGGCTGATTTACCATATACAGGATGTTTGATACGAGTGTAACGGTACCTTGTACCATCGAAACGTCTGGTTGGTAAATCCCTATTGTCAATAAGATCAACATTAATTTTTAGATCATAGGCATAGTAAATTAGGTGAATATACCTTCTCTCTCTCAGACTTTTGACATTGGCCCTATCATGAGTTTGTCTTGTGGTCATGCTTGGGTTAGGTCCAAGCCTGACATTATATACTTGTTTTGAAGGAGCTGCAAGTCTTTGAGTTGGTCCTTACAATTATCATCATAGATTACATCACAATAATCATAATGAGGAAGAATGGTGCTGGTATAGATATTTAGAGCAGTATTAACATCTGTACATTTTCTTATTCTAGCTAACTGTATAACCTTGGAGTTTACCCTATCATAGACAGTATTATACCATGGTTATCACATTCTTGAATGATTTTACGATGCCTGGAGCGGATAATGACGTTCGAATAGTACGCACTAAGTGAATGGATGTTGACACTTGAGACGAGACGACGTGACAGCAAGTTGACATGATAGATTTAATTCGATAATAAAAAAACTATAGCATTAAGACCTTAATGCTTATAGAGGATGAAAGAAGACATTATATTCTAGCACCTACCCTTAATTCGCCATGATTTGACATGTATATTTAGAAGGATTGAAGATATAAAAATCTAATCGAGCGAAATTTCTCCGTCATGTTGACTGGGTAGCGCACGCATTATTTACCGCGGCGAGACACAAGTTGTCATGTTGGCATATGCTCTAAGGGTATTCTGGCTGCCGCGCGCAGTCCTTACCAGCGGTTCTACTATGAAAATGCCTGTAGGACACATGCCGAGGTAACACTTTGCGTCCAACAGGCTTTGTCGTCTCGCCGAGAAACCAAGATGGCGGAGGAGACTGAACAAGACGTATCGCTTGGATTTTTATTTCTTCATTTTATAAGGTAATTACTTAAGAGTCGTTGATTCTAGGGGCTAGATAAGAAGACACTCGGCCTACGGCCTCGTGCTTCTTATCTGCCCCTATAATCAACTCGTGAACCTCTATTTGTTATTTATGCCTTTACTAATATGCTTATTGAAGGATAGGTTATTATCTAAAATTACACCCAAATATTTGAAGGCTTGTACTTCTTCCAGTTGTACTCCCCTAATATAGAAATTGGGATGTATGGCCGGTGGTGGGCCTATGAACATCCATTGTGTTTTTTTCTGATTTATCGTAAGACTGTTCATAATACACCAACTTGACAACTTGTTTAAAGCAACTTGTAGCTCTCTTGGATCAGTGTAGGAAATCACAGCATCATCAGCATAAAGAACTATATTACAGTTTCATACCTGCTTCACCAGGTCATTTATATAGATAATGAACAAAATAGGACCTGCTGTTGAGCCTTGTGGCACTCCATACGTTATAGGCAAGGTCTTAGAAAATTTTTTATTCACACCAACTTCCTGAGTCCTATTTGTCAAGTAGGACTTAAACCAATCACATGTATTGTCACTAAGTCCATAATCAGATAATTTATGTATTAGTATAGGGTGAGAAACAGTATCAAATGCCTTTTTATAGTCATTGAAGATAGAGAAGGTAGTCTTCCTATTGTTAAAGTTTTCATAGACCATATCCAAGTAAGCACTGACAGCAGATAATGTAGAGTGATTTTTCCTGAAACCATGTTGGGCACAAGTGATATAGTTTTTGCCTTCCATATAATTTTTAAGCCTTGTAATAACTAATTTTTCAAGAATTTTGCCAGGTAGCGGGAGTTGGCTTATGGGCCTTAGATCGTTCACAGATTTGCTATTGGGTTTCTTTGGTATGGGGGTGACAATGGCATGTTTCCACACATCAGGAAAACTTGCATCTAATAGGGATTTGTTAAAGATCATCCTAAGCTTACTACAGTCTCGAAGTAATAACTGCTTAATGGCAGAGGATTTCACATTTGTGATAGCAGATGACTTAGTGACATCAATTTCAACAATAGCTTTTTTTATATCATCTTCATCAAACAGAGTAAACAGTACGTCATGCTTTACATGCATTTGTGGTATATTGCTCCTATATAATACCTTGGGTAAAACATCCACAAGTTTTTTACCAATTTTAGTGAAAAATTCATTGATATAATCAGGGATTTGAGCAGGACCATATTTGTGCCCAGTCTCATCATCAATAAGTTGATTTATACAGTCACCTTTATATTTAGGGAGCAATTTTCTAACACCTCTCCAGAATTCACGAGGATCAGTTTTATGCTTATCCAGCAGCTTGCTCAGGGTATTCTTTTTATTAACAGCAATAGCAATATCAACTCTCTTGGCAAATGTATCAGCGACAGCCCAGTCACCTGGGTTATTGTATAGCTTGGCTTGTTTATAAGCATTGTCACGGAGCCTCATTGCACCTATGATCTCATTTGTTAACCATTCTGGCTTATCTACTGACACATATGTCCTCCTCAAGGGGGCTGTGGCACTTAATGCTTTAAGGAAATTGGCCATATAGATCGAACATAATCCATTAACATCTTGGTGATAATTGTAGTCAACCCAATTGCTATTGCAAAAGTCATGGTGAAAGACATTAATATCAAAATTTCTGCACACCCTAATAGTTTTTAATTCCTTAGGAATTTTGTTTCTTTCACGTTTTAAGATTAGAAACACCGGCATGTGATCACTTAGGCGAATATTAACTGTACCATGGTGACTTACATAATCACAGTTTGTATACATATGGTCAATAAGGGTTTTGGATAAACATTTTACTCTTGTTGGGATCGTAATATACTGCTTAAGACCATTGACATTAGTTATTCTCTTAATACGTTTTTGATCTATGTCAGACAGTGTAAGTAAATCAATATTAAAATCTCCCATAATTACAATCTTTCGAGTGGGTAAAGTTTTATCAAGTAGATTAATCAAGTAGTCAATAACATGTTGATTTCCTACCTCAGGGGGCTTGTAGACTAGAATCAACTTATATATAGCTTTATGGATCTCAAGGTCAATAGTCAAAACTTCACAATTTGGAGTTATTGCTGACTCAAGTGGACATTCAGTTATGATATATATATCCTCTTTGACATCGAAAAGTAATCCGCCACAGTCTTTATCAATATAAGGGCGTCGATCCAGCCTTACAATATTATAGCCAGGGTATGATATCATTGATGTATCATGATGTTTGTCTAACCATGTCTCACAGACACCCATTACATCGGCATATGGAAGAATGTATGAGGTTTTAATGGTTTTCCCATATAGACTTCATATATGCTACAACCAATAAACTTCAACCCTTTATGTTGACCTAAATCATTTACCTCTAAACATTCACTCATCAGGGCCATTTATGCCATTCTGGCAGATAAGACCATATCTGTATCTTGTAAGTGAACAATGGTAATGATGAAAAATGAAAACACATAGGGGGGAGGGGGGAGAAATAAATCGTATGCATGGTGTGTTGCTTATAACTATAGCTATGGGACCACAAAGTTGTGATATAGTCGGTGTGTGTGTGAGACTGCACACAAGCGTTCCCTAAAGAAAACTGGAAAACAAGTAGCATTAAGGTCTTGTTATGTAGTGCACTGGTTATAGTGATAAAGAAACAATAAGTGGTGATACATAGAAAGCCAGTGATATTCACTGTTATATGACAATTTCACTTGCCACAGTTAAACCTAAGGAACATATATACACATTTACATAGTTACAATTTGCCAAACGTAAGCAATAAACAGTAATCATTGTGCAATAATCTCTAGTGATCTATTGATCAAATGATCTTAGATACTATAGATGACCTTATATAGATAAACTTACATAGATTAGATGATGATACCTGCAGGTATGACTGAAAACAAAATAATCATTAGTACTGGAAATGATTCATAGCAATGTACAGCTTGTTGATCACTTTTTTGAGTTCATTGGCATAATAGAGGTTGCCATCATGATCTAAATGGCAGCCATCATTCAATGAATCATAGTTGTGGATTGTCCTTCCTTGTCCAACCCCTTTATGAAAAAGGGTAGCTGTCCAAGGAGTCGGCACATCATTACTACAGTTGTAATGTGTGATCTCTCTGTTGACATCCAAAATGACTTGATTCAAGATCTTCTGATGTGGGTGCTCATGTAGTAAATCATTGTAGTGGAACAAGTCAACTCCTATAATCGGGCAGAACATGATATGTGCGTCGGTAACAACTCTGAATTTCGATGTGCAATTTATCATGGCCTCAATGTAGTCAGATATAATATCTTCAGGGCTGGCTCTGAGCTCGACAAGACCAGTTTCATAATATTTCACGGTTATGTTGCACAGGCCTGCTGCCATGACAATCAGTCTTGGGTTATACTTGTGGAGCTCCCTGATCCCTAGGTTGGTCATTCTACCAATATCTGCTCCACGCCGATAATCAAAGAAATACTTAATCCCATCATGATTGTTCATATAATCTGGGAGGAACTCCCCCCTAGAGTCCTGCAGTGTGTAAACTGACATCGCTGCTGTCTGGAAAGTGCCAATAAAAACAAATAGGCCAGGGGTTATCAGCTGTCATGTAATATGATGTGGCACATTATGTGGTACGCAATGTGTAATTTACCCAGGTAAGTATTATTGTGGCACTATAGTTCAATTCCCACACACACCCAGGGCATTGACATGGTTAAAAAAACAGTGACATTGCCCAATAGTAATCTTATAGTAACCTACGTATGTGCATACACATTAGATTCTATGGGAGGTTATGGATACAGCACACTGTAAAAAATAACTGTTGAATCTATCAGGGATTCTTGTAAAACCGAACAGTGAACCACCATAATTATATAGCAAGGAGCCAGTGCAATTTTTACAAGAAGCCCCAGGTGGCAGTATGGTGGTAAAAGGAATCTCTGTGAAAAAAATGACATCTCTGTGAAAATAACAATGGATCTCTGCCAACTTTGGGACCGGGATTTTTGATGAAAGTTTTTTGCAGTTATGAGTACATCTAATGAATCTCACTTCTTTTGGAATAGAGCCTTTTTGTAGTGGTTGTTATTGTTCAATTAATGTTGTAGCTATCAACATATAGTTGCATTCTGGTACCAGGTTTTGAATAAGCACCAGTCTTGTATAAATGATGAGGGAAGGGGTGTTGAAATATCTTAACCACTGACAATGGACTTTGAATGAGTGTAGCTTTTGTATGTGGGCAGGTAATAAAGATCCCTCCTAGCAAAATCAAACTTATAAAAAGTAAGATCATAGGCCCTCCAGTGATCAATGTGTGGCTCTTATTCCTAAGAAGGCTTCTAGTCCAGATCGGCACACATTTCCTGTCTTAATAACCTTCTGCTGTTCTGATGAAATATGAGATGAGATATTTTATCTTTATCTGGGCTAGAACTCTCAAACTTCAGATTCGTAGGCAATCATCCTACTGTTGTGCCATTAAGACTGTGCCTGCTTTAATGTAGATTACTAACTTAATCCTACACTATGTAATAAAGTGTTTTAAAAAGTCTTCACTCCAATGGTTGGGTTCTTACAAATGCAAATAGAGGGGAGCAGTGACATGAGGAACATCTTACTTTAAGGAGTCTCTCCATTTTACATTTAACATTCACACTAAAATTGAAACTGGGCCTTCAGCACTGAACTCACAGGTCTGCAATAGACCTATAAAAAGGTCCAATGATTATTATGAGGAAGAAAAACCAGTGTTGACACGGCTATCAGCACCAACTAAAAGGATGTGTCAGAGAAACCTTTAGTGTCTGTCTTAAGCCCTTTAACCGCCAAATAATGCTTCTTTGCACTCATGATGCAACAATGCAGTAATCATGATTCTACCATCCAGTGCTGGATTAATGCATCATGCCAACCCTTTTTGGATGTATCAACCCTGCATGGTTGGCCTGATGCAGGAATGCAGCCCTGGTGAGTAACTCACTAATACTGCAGGGATTTCAGCAATCAGTGGATATGATGCATTAATGGACAATGTGACCCCCAGAGGGTTAGTATGGGGCAAGGTGATAGTGGCACTGGCACAAAACAGCAGCTGTCAACATGAAGCCATTGTATACACACTGAACACCAGTTGACAGTTGACAGTGGCCGCTCTGTATTAGTATGACAGCTGACAGTAGTCAGGAAGAACGCAGACAAAGGGAGCTGCTCTTAGCCAGTATGAGTGCCTCAAAGCACTGACAGTTTGGGTGCTGGTAAAAGGGGAGCTGCTCAAAGACAGGACACAATAAATATAATGGTCTTGCCTATGACATACCCATATATATCAAAGACTGAAGTCACAAGATAAAGGGATGCCTTCAGGAGATTCCTCACAGGGTTATTAGAAAAGCAGACAGGGGCTAAAATGTTGATGGGATGTCTCGAGGCCCAGGTGGTCAAGGCCCCAAGAAAGTAGTGTCTACCCTTGTATAACTATTTCAAAATTTAATAAACAATTTTAGAGAACCCTTTATTCTGTAATTAAAAAATAATGCAATAAGATCACCCAGCTTCAACACCAGCACAATCACCTAACCATTTTAAAACCATCTTAAAACACCTTGTTTTAATATGTTATGGTCTTTGGTTACCAAACACATAAATACAATACTGATGAGTATTTATGCAGGATGCCAAGCTAAAGGATTGATACAGTATCAAAGTACAGCAGGAGGGACTGTATTGCTGCATGATGGTGATGCAGGAACATGAACTTTAAGGCCTTACTCTATTGGCTCATATAAGTCCTGGGGTCTCAAGTAAGCACCAATCTCAAATTAGTGCTGGGGGAAGTAAGTGTTCAAATCACTAAAGACTGTATCTCAAATAAGTGCTTGTCTCACGAAAGAGCCATGGAAGGGGTATTTAAATGTATAACTGCCAGGGTGCTTGAATGTGCAATTACAGTATGCAACCTTTAGCAACACCTTTATAACAACTCTCCTTGCAAACTCGAGGCAAATGGAAATAGAAAGCCCTCAGCTACTGCTAGCTTCCTTTGGCATCAGTTAAATCAGTGTGACCACAAATCACAACTCCATTTTTGTCTTAATGAACCCACTTAGAGTGTGAAAAATGACTCTGGGTAATAAAGCAGCATTCTAAGTAGCTTTGCCCAGCCTCAGCCACATCAGCTACCTACCTTATGAGCGTCTAGCACTCACTGCCATATCAGTCTCCCAATAAGCAAGAGGTAAATTTTTACTGCACAGCAGTTCCCTCTTTTGTTTATACCAATACTTTGGTATGATAAATAAATGCCTGTCTTTCATATTTTGAATGCGATGTTGCTCTAGTGGAGTTCTGGGTAATCTTCTCTTTAAAGTTGGTCATGATACTGCAGATGTTAATGGATACCATTGTATTTGGCTATAATTGATGGTTACCTTAATGTGGAGATTAACTGTCATACTTCCATTACAAGATTTTATTAGAAGGGACACTAATGTAATGCTTGCTAGTTCTAAGGTAATAAATCAGATCCTCAAAAACATGCACAATAGACATGAGTCTAAGTCTTAAATACCATTTAACAGGCTTCATTGAAATACAGAATTAGATGAAGCTTTGTTCAAGAATGGAGGATCTTGAAATTAAAATAAAGTGTACTGCTCTTTGTGTTCTTTGCAGATGGATAGTACTATGCAGGCAACATTGAACTGCATTTGATGTACTGTGAGCCTGGTGCCTGGCCTTATTATAGCAAATGTGACAATGAGAATATTTATTCAAAATAAAGGCAACCAAAAGAAGTAATCATGCCAATGGGGTGGTCCTTTTCTTTAAATCACAATGAATTATACTCTGAATGTTATGAACATTCATCACAAAAGCATGACCATAGATCTATAATTGTATTATCCCTTCAGAGATATATCTTGTTGCACCCAGAAGCTTATATCTCTAGCTTTTACCACTTTCTAGGCATGGGATGATAATCACTATTCAAGGTGAGAGCCTGATGTGATGTATTCTTCATGCTAAACCAAAATTTATCATTATTCAGGCAGTTGGTCTTTTAGTGGATCATATTGCCTTCTTATTCCTTCTTTCCATACCTCTCTGTATTCTCTACCATTCCTCTATCTGCCCCCTCCCATCTGCATTCATATCTCTCTCCTATAGGTCTGTCTCCTCTCAGGCTGTCTGTCTGTCTCTGTTTGTACACTGCATCTTACCATCCAAATTCCACCTCTATATATTCATGAAACATCTCCAACTCCACACAGCATCTCTCTGCTGGTCCTTAACTGTTGGCGACCCATGGCCCTAACCAGATGTTGCCCTTTATATAGGCATATGATCAATGATGACCTTTGCCTAAGAGATCCAGATTTAGACCCAGACCTGACTTTGTGTCCTTATCCTGCTTGACATAAAAGCATATCACCTCATTTCCTTTCACGCTTTGTTTCTATCAGCCTCTCAATTTTTTTTGTAAGCTTTGCCCTTTACCCACCCCTCCCTTTAAGTCCTTTCCCACTTCCACCCTGATTTTTCCTTCTCTCAGTATGTTCCTGATTTGCCCTTCAGTCCCCAAATATTTCTGTCTGCTCTTTATTCCTCCGATTCTTCAATGACAGCCTTTTATGTGTCTGTATCCTGCCTGAAATTGCAATCCACATGTCAAAAGTGACCATTCAAACATGAGCATACCATTTGGGCATCATGGCAGCCCTTCCAGGCCTAGATCCTAGGCCTAGCTTGAAGCATCGTGCCAGCCCTTAAGTATCATGATGAAACCCTTGCTTTGGCATGATGCTTGAGGGCAAGTTATGCAAGTAGAATCACCAGGATTACCATTGCCCATGTGCCATTGCCACAAGAAAGGACATTATAGCACTATGCTGTCATTCCCTTATGGAAGGTACTAGAAAAAATTATATGTTGGACCAACACTAAGGATGATGAAGGAGAGGATTGGAGAACACCTCAGCGACATACAAAAAAGAGGTGGAAGAATGATGTGCCAATCCATTTCAATATGGATAGACACAAGGGAGAGCATGATGTCAGAGTATATATACTGGACTTCATATTTTGCCATCCCAGAGGGGACAGAGCAAAGGAACTAAGCAGGATGGTGGACAACCACTGGATCCAACGTATGAAATCCCAATTGCCATGGGGAATGAACACCATGGACAGCAAGTATGGCTGACAACGCCTCAATGCCACGTCAAAATTTTTTTCTAGTACCTTTCTTAAGGGAACGACAAAAATTAAAAAAACACGCTTGTTTCATTGGGTTGTACAGCTGACTTCATTTTTTGAATCTGGTCTCTGGAATCAGTACCAGGTCAATAACTAAGACCTGACTCTAAAAAGATTGTTTACGCTGATGGCCCTCGAGGAATTACGAGTATGTAACCACCCCCCGGGCACAGCAATACACTGTACCGGTATATAGGTTACAGTGAGGCACTTCGCTACACGCGCCAGTGAGCCTGATGAGACCAAGTATAGGTCGAAACCACATAATGGTGAGCCAGAAGGCATCACCCCCTACCCTCTGTAGTTACCCTGTAACCAGGGACTTTCACTAGCCTAAATATTTCATGGATTGGGTGCTGCCATCTACATAGTGGTAGACATACCACTAGTGGCTGGTGCCTGGGCTGCACTCTGGTATGAGGCCTAGAGCACAGTAGAGACTTCTGGTGTCAAAGGCCGGTACTAGAGTGCCCTTGAGCTGTTTGTTGGTAGGTACTGTGTGTATCCAACCAACAGCTTGGGAAGTAGCTGGGAGGTGGGAAATCTTGGCCAATGAGGTGCCCCCTCTCTCCCAGCTTTGGCAGTTGAGCCAATCAGGAGGAAGATAATCCAGTTTGGGAGGCACAGTCCCCAACATTTGGAGGATTCAATACAGAACCGGATTCAATTATGTGGTCGCTTGGGTGCGGTAAGCATTGCTTTTTGCCTCGTCTCACATATCATTATAGCACTATGCTGCCCTAAGACTGCCCGACATAACACAAATAAAACCAGGACAGTATAGGGCGTGAGCAGAATGCATCATCAACCAATCAGGTAGTACCTTCTCTTCACTGCTGAATCTTACATTTTGTTCATTTGGTAACAACTGATCCTGATCATGCTGGCTGTTATCAGTGCATATCTGGTGGCACCACTAGGGCTCCTGCCTCTGACCGATACACAGCTGCTCTACAGCTTAGCTGCTCCAGTCAGGTACTCCTCTACAGCTCATATAAGTGTTTTTAAACATGATACACTGTCTATTTTAATATCAGCAACACTGAAAAAGAAACAGTCTTATACACCTCGGTGCCGTCTGCTGATTTGACAAGTGCAGTAATGCACTGTGAATAGGGTGCACCTTGTAAGTTGAGGAAACGAAACGGTGCATTTGGGGCTTCAATTTGCCAGTTTTACTAGTAATCCTAAGTAAAATAAAAATGTGCCTGCACCCTGAGTTCAGCTTTATGATATAAGGTGCAGCTGTGGGCCATCTACGGGCCATCTGCATGCAAGCTGTACCTATTTACTACCTGATGCCACATAGTATACAAATGCTTTATGACCATCCTTTGGTAGTCTATCAGCTGTTTCAGGTTGGCAAGATATGCAACCCTGGTGAGTAGACTTGAGAGGGCTGAAGTTGTACATTAAGATAACTACTGTGCACAATGTGTCATTGTACAATGGGCCAAATGATACTTGGGTTGTAATAATAAGGTTGATTATGAGAAATTGGGCAGCCTCCCAATATGGAACCCTTAGAAACCCCCTACTACTGTGTGTTCGTTACTGGGCCCATTTTAGAAAAATGGTTTGATTTAACTCAGTCCACATCACTGTCCACTGAGCTAACAAGGTAAATTTCTCATACAATTTTGAAAAAAAAAGAAGATAAAGAAACAACAGACGGTTGTCAGACAGGTCTCCTTGGTTGATTTGATCTGAGTAGCTAAACTTGGCATGAAGTACAATGTAGCCCCTCTATAATTAGAATATAAAGAGGGTTCTCTGTGCAAACACGCTGTTGAAAATGTGGCAAGCTAAACCCAGCAGTACACATCATCAGCTCATTCAAGTGCTGATGGATGACATGAGGAGGTTTGATGTGGCCAGATATATATTACTTCACTTTGAAAACAAAGAAAAAGAGATGAGACATGGAGGGTAATTGTGGAAGGGCGTGGTGTATTATGTAAAGGAGGCGGAGGTGTGCACCACGGGAATCAGATCTTAAGTCGCTACACAGGAATGTGGCGGAGACGGAGGGTATGCAACACACCTATATAAACCACTCACGTAACGTCTCTGGTGTCTCATTTACCACCTCGCCTACCACTGGTACGTCTACACTCGACACAGCTACTACCACCGTCATCACTGCTCCCAGCACGTTACCTACCTACCTACCTACCTACCTAAGAGAATGGTCAAGTACATATGTTTCGTCGATTTATCAAGTAGACTCAACACTTTCGACACAATTATGTGGAATAAACCCCATCCTTTCACAGAGCAAAATTTTGCTGACGGAAATAGACAACGAGTTGCAGCTTTTCAGAATGAAGCGTGGAGGAGTTTTTCCTTTTGGACAAACGTCTTCTGTGTTTTCCGACGCTGCAGCGTCGCAGGACACAGTAGATAAATGAGAAACAACATATATACACCAGACACCACTGTAGATTCACCAGGGACAACATATATGAACTGGACAAAGACCTCCCACAATGTATCACGATTCATGTATAGATAAGACACCAAGGTAGTTTGTATGTTAGCTTGTATTCACAGACTTGTAAATATAATTAAAATGTGTACTGTTCCATGTGTGGGTTCTATCGTATTCCTATGCTATATTCAACTATGATATGTGAGAGTGTGGACTTGTATTTAATGATGTGTAAATATAATTGCTCAAAAATGAAAAAATGAAATGAAATTATGACAAATAAAAGTGGAATGTGTACTACTCCATATGTGAGTTCTATTGTATTTCTATTTAATATTTAACTACCTTATGTAAATTTTATTTTTAGTAAACCCGCCCCTACCCAAGGGGCGGGTTTAAAAAAAAAGGCCCCCCAAAAGGCCCCCCAAAGGCCCCCCAACCCCAAGGACCCCCTTTTCTTGGCAAGCTATCAGCTTGCCTTTTTTTATTTATTTAAAAAATATCTCACTATAGTCACACCCTCATCTACATAATAAACCACACCTCTTTATGCTAATAAGGTCACGTAGCTATTTGCTTGCATACAGCTGATGGTATGATGTGTGGACAGCCAACCAATCAGAGGTCTCCATTTTAGCAATAAATTAAAAATAGAGTCACGTAACCAATTTTTTCAAATTGCCCACCAAAATGACGACCTCTGATTGGTCCATTCAAATTAGGGTCATGTGACCTTATTTGCATAATAGAGGTCATGTGACCTTATTTGCATAATAGAGCTCACGTGACCTAAACAGCCAGCCAATCAGAGGGCGCCATTTTGGCGGCACACCACAGGGGGTTTGGGTCACATGACCATTTTGAATTTCTAGCCAAAAGGGAGGGTTCTGATTGGTCCATTTTGGCGCCACACCAGGGGGGGTCTAGGTCACGTGAACCCCCATTTGAATTTCCCGCCAAAAGGGAGGCCTCTGATTGGCTGCATCCTCAGTGAGTAATATCCTGAGATTAGCTATAGTCCCGTTCCGACATTATAGACTACTAACATGGCTATCATGTTAGGGTCTCTCTAGGGTCTAGCATAAACTGCCCATGTACCTTCAGTGACCCAGCATTTATAAACAGTACAGTGGCCACATATTCCTATTTGGTCTTAAAATTTTCCCTATACTATGAGGGAAATACCAAAACCCTAAAAGGAACCTATTCCCCTGTTATTTTTATCATTTGTAAGTTGTGTAACGATTTTTGGGGGCTTAATTAATTGTAGATTTCGAACTCTTATAGATTAATAATTGGCCTAGCCTAACCCCATGTGGGGGAATGCGTAGATAGATGTAAATATGAAGATAAAACAAGTAGACAGTCAAATAAAGTTCATATGATATATTATCAAACCAAATACAGATACAATAGTAATAGAATATACTAGTCACCAGTAGCAATATATGTCTTTGTCTATGTGTAATAACCTCGGGCTTCCCTAGCCCACTTAAAAGGGTCTATTTCTCTGCTTTTCTATCCCCTCAGGATGTGTGTGGTGCACATATGCGTGGGCACTGACACATTCCCTTGTGAAATTGTGTAATGTAGTTCTCGCCATGAATATGACCTTAGCTGTCGAAATGGCATTAAACATCTATTACTCACTCACTCATGTGTAATAACCTGCCCCAGCTCCAAAAACAGCAACCAAGAAGATGTAGCCTGTAGCATTTACCTTAACCTGGAGTGTCTTGAAGGAGTCTGGGAGCTGAGGGCTAGTCCCTTGGGGCTTTATAGGGGTATCAACCCACATGGGCACTTTCGGAAAGCACCCTATGTATACCTCCCTATAACACAGCCCCAATGTCATGGGCATTCGGAAAGTGCTTCCTGTTAAAGTTGTACTTCAGATTTTTGTGTTTTTGCTCGAAAAAAGCCCTCATTTTGGGCAGTTTTAGGCCTCTAGCTCCCTAAATATGCTTCGTAGATGGGCTAAACCCATATACCTCTTGGAACTCTATCCTATCCCGACCAGAATAAATAATAAAGACAAATAATTATATTGCTTTATTTGAAGTTTTTATTGATGAGAGAACAAGAACAGGCCAAATAACGATGATTATGATTATTGGTCATGCGTTCGCTCACCCCTCCTCACGTAACAAAATACACCTGCACACTAAGGCACTGTAAAATACTTGTAGGATTGACCACCCCTTAGTGCCTACACGGCAATGGGCAACCAATTTATTTCATATTTCCAGATGCATTCTAGAAGTATTTGGTGCAAGTGTAAAAAGGAACCACTTGCTCTCATATATCATACCTGTGCAGTTCTGTAGTAGAGCATGGAACATAAACTACTAGATCCCAGTTTCCCAGATTATGTTACCTGGGTCCTTGACAGGCATATGTTTATCACATTATGAGTATGGCAGTCACTATATGCTTGTATATAGATGACATGCAAAGGATGAAAATCATGGCAAGTAGCAGTTGTACACATGTATACAGATCTCCCTCTCTGCCATCAGGACAGCATCTTTTTGATATTCCCTTTAAACAGCCGTGGTGTCTGTAACCCAATTTGGGGATAGATTCAGTCCCAAAGGTTCAGAAGAAGTGTAATTTTCAGAACTTACCTGCCGGTGCTGCATCGGTCCATCATGATGAAAAACGCACATAATCACCCAATGCAGGCATCTAGTCCATGCACCATGTCTCTTAGCAAAGTTCCAAGTCACTAAGAAAATCCATTGTAGGCTAAGGCATTGATATGTTACAAGTGGATTAGGGAGTCTTATTTCTTGGTTGATATCTGCATGGATGCAGGGAAATTGTTCCACATAGTTGAAAAAATGCCGAGTTAACATTTCATGTCACTAAGCTCCATGTAAAATATTGAATTTAAGGAGCATTCTGTGTCGAATATCACTTGAGTTGCCGATGTAAAAATTTTACACAGAGGACATGTCACCATGTCAAATATGGCCATGTCACCCTGTAGAATTTTTCTCATATTCAAGGTTGCCTTATGCATGAAATGGTGATGAGTACAATGTAAAAGATAAATGTTTTCAAAATAATGGTTAACTCCTTGTCCTAAAATTTGCAGAGATTCACTGTTATTTTCAAGGACATTCCTTGTGTCACTGTGATTAGCTGTACTGCCATCTAGGGCTTGATTGTAGAAACTACACTGCTTTACTGCAATATGATTACAGTGGTTCAGTTTTCAGTTTTATGAGGATGCCTGGTGGATTCAGCTGTTATTTCCTAGACTGTAGGGTAGCAACCCGCATAAGGAAGCCAATAGATGCAAAATATAAGAAACATTAGCACTACACCTCACAGAATGTAAGAGCAGTAAAGTGACAAGGACAGGTATTATGACCTGGGACAGGGAAGCTTAATAGCGAGAGTAGTGCCGGTCGTTAGGTCCACCAATCCTTACATCAATGGACTGTAGACTCTGTGAGTTCCAAAGAAGAAGGCTGCTCAGCCCCCTAAGCCCTCTAGTTACTCAACCCAAGCAAGGACCCTCTAATTACAACTAATGGGCTATCTTAGGACAATGAGTGCATTTACTCGTCGCCAGTAAGCACGCCTGTTGTAACAAGCCCTCAGTCTCTCATAGTTAACTGCCATAGGGAAGGTTACCGCTCATTATGGTCTGAGCTACGTGTATCATATCAACTAGATCTATGCTGCTGGTATCTTGGTTCTTTGTGAGGTTGTGGATACAGTGAGTAATGAAATAACTCTGGCATGACTATGCAAAACATGTTGCATTTATATGTACATCTAATGAATCTGATTTATTCTTATGGAATAGAACTGCTTTGTTGTGGTTGTTATCACTATTGTATTCCGATTTTGAATAAGCTTTAGTCCTCTATAAATGCTGAAAATAGGAGATGTTGACAAGCAAATCCATACTTATGTAACTGAGATAATGTACCCTCCAGTGATCAATTGCATATCATGATAGTACAGCACTGGATTGTCCTTGTGCTCAATGGTTTAGTAGGCGGATTTGATATTCAAAAGGAGCCTTGAGAATGAGTACTTTTGAGAAAAACCTTCTCATTTTCTTTGTGTCCTGATATTCTATTGTCACCTTTAACCAACTTTGCAGAAAGCCTAATTAAGGATGATGACACCATCTTCCACTGAGTGGTGGAAACAAAATAAATACCACTTTTAACATATTTTGGTAATGGTTACTTAGAGATGTTGCTTAACTATAGACATCTCTAATATTAACTAAACTTTCATGGCATAGTGACAAAAATGTGTATCTCTTATTGCTGCATTTTCAATCTTCGTAACTTTTGCTGACCTTATATAATATGAACTCTCAACCCTCAAACTCAGAAGAAATCATCCTACTGCTGTGCCATGAAGGCTGTCCCTGCTTTAACCCTATACACAGAGAAAAGAAGACTGATCGCTTTGACACATACTGCACAGGTCACGATTGTCTCCCACATGACATGCGTGAAAGGCATATTGAATAAGGTTGACACTCTCACATTTGGTTCGTCAACTCCACTTGACATGCATAATGAAGACAGTTGTCATGGTGACATATGTACTATGTCCCAATGACATGTGCTCTATGTGTCAAATCAAGTTGACATGGATGTACATGTCATTTTGTCAGGAAGACTTTTTTCAGTGTAGACCTTAAAATGGTCAAAAACGGCTGTGTCTAGTTTGCTCAAAACAGCCGTCAACAGCCAATTTTCACCGATTTTTTTATGGCATGACAGAAGTAAATATCAAAGTGACATATTCACACGAAATCCAGTGATTGTTATTAGAAAGAGGGACTAGTGTTGACATGGCCATCAGCACCAACTAAAAGGATGTGTCAGAGAAACCTTTAGTCTCTGCCTCTAGCCATTTAAGGGCAAAATGATGCCTCCAGGTTTATGCTACCTTGTTCTCATGATGCACCAATGCAGTTATGGTGAGTCTACTCTCAAGCACTTTTTGTGGATGTCATAATGCATGAATACAGCACTGGTAAGGTACTCACCAGTGCTGTATTCATGCAGTGCATTAATACATTATGCAGTCCTCAGAACGTTAGTATGCTGCAAGGTTATATTGGCACAGTCACAAAACAGCAGCTATCAACATGAAGCCATTGTGTCCACACTGAACACTAGTTGACAGTGGCTGCTCTGTATTACTGTGACAGCTGATAGTAGTCAGGAAGAACACAGACAAAGGGAGCTGCTCTTAGCGGCCAGTGTCAGCGCCTCAATTCACTGACAGCTTGGGGCCTGGGGGAGTGTGGAGCTTCACAAAGGAAGGGCATAATATGGGACTATATACACCCGTGTATATATATATATAATTAATATGTACAGCGGTTGGTACTACTTTTTCCTCCAGGGCGCTCATTTATATGTATGACGTCATGGTAAATAAATAGCGCCTATATAAGCTTCGGGATCCAAATTAACCGTCAGTTGGCGGACATCTCTCGAGCAGCACACACCACGCTGGGTGGTGCTGGAAATTTTAACGGTTTTATCCGTTTTTTCCAAATTAATACGGTATCAAACCTATCATTATGGGTAGGAAAGGAACAACTAGCGGCACACAAAGGTCCAAGACCAAGAAGTCGCCTAAAAAACCAAGAAATATAGCCAACTCTAGGATTTCGAACGGTGCAGACTCCAATGGGGGTGGTCAGGGATCATCTTCCCCAACTGCTACTGGGGTTTCTTTGGATTTGCCTGTTGACCAGACGTATATCGGGGAGCTGGAGGAACAGACTACTCATATGGAGCAGCAACTTGAAAATATCCGGTCCTTATTGGAGAACCAGGCGGTTAAACGGACATGTGCTTCGGCAGCAACTGGCGAGACGGAGACGGGTCGTACACGTGGTGGTGTTGATAAACATTCCATAGACAACATGGTAACCAGGCAGGGTGAGGATGTGTTCGAGGTGGTTAAGCATATCGAAGTTCTAGTGGAAAAATCCTCTACCAGAATATATACTTTGAAAGCTCTGGTAGCTTACGATGCATCGGTAAAAAACAGAGCTAATGTTGAAGGTATTGAATCGTTTGGCGATGTTAAAAGTGAGGATATTCTTAGGCACCTGTCCTATGATGGAACGGTGCAAGCTCAGAAAGCGGGTGGGGCTAAACCTAAGTCGTTCAAATCCAAACAATCAAATCGAACCTGTTATGCTTTCAACAGGGCTGAAGGTTGCAGGGAAGACCCTTGCAGGTATCGTCACATTTGTGAGGTTTGTAGCATGTCAAACCATGGCAAAGACAAGTGTCAAAAGAACAAAAAAGACTAGGAAATTTCACTTAGGCAAGGTCCTACATTAGATTCTGATATTTTGATGCCTGATTTTAGTGTAGTACGTATGGTAGATCTTCCTGAGCCCCCCGTTCAAATCATTTCGGGTGAAAATAATGAAAATGATATTAATATCTCTTGTAATGTTAGCAAGAATATTTTTATGTCTTAGAGTAGCCCAGTACAGGGCGAGTTTAAACCACTGTTTACGGTGGAGTGTGTTAATAGGCCTAGCATCAGGGTCTATGATAGTTGCATCAATGGTGTATGTGAGTGTGAGCATTTCATTTATGGTAGGAAAGCTCAGATTTTACCTTGTAGGCTGGCTAGTTTTTTGAGACAGTCAGATATTATTAATATAAATCAGGCAGAATCTGATTTTCTATGGTGTGGTTTTACTGAGGGTTTCAAAATAATTGACCCAGGTTGTGATACAACATATGATTGTAAAAATTATAAGTCTATTTTAGAGGATAGATTTTATAACGAGATGTGTAGTATTATTGAGGAAGAGTTAGCCCAGGGCTTGGTGACGAGGTCACATGTCAAACCCAGGTGCATCCATTCTTTAGGCAGTGTGGAGAAGTCTAATGGTAAATTAAGACCTATCACTGACTGTAGCATGCCAGCAGATATTTCTATTAATAATTTTATGAGCACAACGTCCAAAAGCTTCTCGTATAACTCTATTAACACTGTTACTTGTCAACTTGATAAAAATGACTTTATGTGTGTAGTAGATTTGAAATCTGCCTATAGAAGTATTAATGTTTATGGTCCACATGTGGGCTATCAAGGTTTCAGGTGGAATTTTGGTAATGGAGATGAGTTTTTTGAGAGTAACCGTTTGACATTTGGTCTAAAGTGTGCCCCATATATATTTAGTAGAATATCTGATTTTTTGACTACTATTGCAAAATTTTATGGTGTAGATAGGATAGTAAACTACCTGGATGATTTTATTATCATAGCTCAGACTGAAGAGGAATGTTTACGTAAGAGGAACATCCTAATTGAGTGCATGGAATATTTAGGGTTCGTTGTGTCGAAAGAGAAGGTGACTGAGCCCAGCCGGGTGTGTACTTTTCTAGGTATAACCATTGATTCTACATGTATGGAGTTGTCGCTGCCACAGAAGAAGCTAGATAAAATGAGCCTAGCTATAGACGAGTGTTTGGGTAAAAAATTTGTATCAAAAAAGACATTACAGAAGATTGGTGGTTTGATGTCTTTCTGTTCCCAAGTGGTATGTGGTGGTAGAACCTTCAGCAGGAGATTGTTTGATCTTTGTGCAAAAGCCAGGAGTAGGGGTGTTATTAAACTTAATGAGGAAACCCAAAATGACCTGCTGTGGTGGAGGGATTTTTGCAGAATTTTTAATTGTAAAAATATCATTTTAAATGATAACGACTGCACCCCTATGTATTCGGATTCTTCAATTCAGGGTTTCGGTGCCTGGTATGGTACAGATTATTTATATGGTACTTGGTCAGATACAGACCCTTTAGATGACCTTTGTGGCCATTTTGTAAAATCTCCAAAGTTGGATATTTTGAGAGTTCACCATAGAAATATTAATGTATATGAGTTGTATCCAGTTATGGTGGGCCTTAAACGTTGGTTAAAAAATTTCAAAAATACCCGAGTTCATTGTATAACTGATAACATGCAGGTTTTGGCCATGTTAAATACTGGGCGTTCAAAAAATAAGTTATGTATGGAATGGCTACGTGAAATTTTTTGGCTATGTTTCATTCATAATATTGAAATTTATTCTACATATATAAGGTCAGAGGAGAATATTTTAGCTGATCATTTGTCAAGGCTAATGTATAAAGGTGTTCCTAAGAAATGTAAAAATACCCTGGCTGAATATAATATGTGTTGCTATGATTCCAGATCTGAGGGAGTTAGAGCAGAGAAAGAGAAGGTTTTTGTATAGGGGCGTGGCTGAGTCCACACGTAAAGTTCGCAGACAGCAATTTAGTAGGTACAAAAAATTTTGTAAAAAATTTAATTTCAATCCCCTACCGTGTTCTCCTTCTCAAGCTTCATTGTATAGTGTATATTTATCAGATAAAATGAAACCTGTATCTGTTAGGAATTACTTATCCGCAGTGTGATATTATCAGAAATCAAAAGGTTATTCTGATTATAGTAGTAGTTTCATTGTAAAAAAGACACTGGATGGTATTGAACGTAATTATAAATGTTCTTCTATTAAAACATATCCATTAACTCCCAGTGATATGTTAAAGATCAAATCTAATTTGAATTTGTCTGTATATGAGGATGTAGTCTTCTGGTCAGCTATCTTATTGTGTTACCGAGGTGTGTTCAGGGTGGGTCATGTAGTGGATTCCCCTCATAATTTTAAATCTAAAAATGTGTCTTTGTCTGTTGACTGCATTCGCATTGATGTTAAATCTTCTAAAACTGACCAATATGGTAGGAAACCTTACATGGTATATTTAAAACGAAATGATTGTTCTGGTCTCTGTCCAGCAAGGTACTTAAAAGTTTGTAAGGAATCTAGAAGTAGACTATTGTTCACTATAGGGAACAAACCTTTGACTTACAACTATGTTAACACCAGGTTGAAGGCTATTTCTATAAAATGTGATATTCCCCACAAAATTTCAACTCATTCACTCCGACATGGTGGAGCAACTCTGTTAAAAAATTCTGGTTTAAAGGTCGATGATATTAAAAAGAGGGCAAATTGGAATTCTAATATTGTATATAGTTATTTACATGATTCCAAGCAGGATTTATTAGCCCTAGATGTAATGTTATAGTGTGGAATGGTGTATCCATTGTGTTTGGCGGTTATTTGGCATGTATAGAATTGATATTGACTACGTCAGTTCTCACCAAACCCACTGTCTCCTTCCTTATTCCACTTGTGATATTATTATAATATTTATTAATTATTATTACATTATCCAGAGCGAACATAATTAACTTATGGGACTATATACACCCGTGTATATATATATAATTAATATGTACAGCGGTTGGTACTACTTTTTCCTCCAGGGCGCTCATTTATATGTATGACGTCATGGTAAATAAATAGCGCCTATATAAGCTTCGGGATCCAAATTAACCGTCAGTTGGCGGACATCTCTCGAGCGGCACACACCACGCTGGGTGGTGCTGGAAATTTTAACTTTTAAATCTATTGTTATATTGTATATATTGTATTATATTGTGTTATATTGTATTATTGTATTGTATTAAATTATTGTATTATTAATAAAGGCATGTATAGAATTGATATTGACTACGTCAGTTCTCACAAAACCCACTGTCTCCTTCCTTATTCCACTTGTGATATTATTATAATATTTATTAATTATTATTACATTATCCAGAGCGAACATAATTAACTTATATAGATATAATAATGGCTTTCCCTATGACATACCCATGTATATCAAAGACTTCACATGATGATAGAATGCCTTCAAGAGATTCCTTAAAGCAGATTACTCCATTTTAGCAAAGAGAATGAAGTACATGTATTACAAGGATTCATTTCATTGATCCTCTACTCCACTGTCCTAGATTTTGTGATATGGCTTTGGTGATTTGAATAATAAATTAGAAAAGAATATAGGAAGTAAAATTTGGAGGTGATGTCTCAAGGATGACTTAAAAGGCCTTATGAATACATTACTAATTCAAAATTGAATAAAGGTGCCTATGGTCAGGCCTGTTTTGCCAGGTACGGATACAGCCAGGTAATCAATTTTTTGACTCCAAAGCAAATTAAGACAACGGCATTTTCTAGCATGGTATGATAGAAACTGAACCAAGGAAGGACATCTTCTGACCAAATGCTTACACAAACATCAAAACAGCATAAGAACAACTTGCTTTAATATGCTATGGCTTTTGGTCATCAAGACACAGGAGTAGTGAGTATTTATGCTAAAGGATTGATACAGTGTTGAAGTGTTAATAACAGGCACTGCATTGCTGCATCATTGTGATACAGGAACATGAACTTTAAGGGATAGTGCGGCCTTTAGCAACACCTTCATACAAACTCTCATTGCAAACTAGTGGCAAATGGAAGTAGAAAGCCCTTAGCTACTACTAGCTTCCTTTGGCATCAGTTAAATCAGGGTGACTACAAATCACAGCTCCATTTTTGTCTTAATGAGCCCACTTAGAGTGTGAAAAATGGCTCTGGGTAATGAGGCACTGTTCTAAAAGTAGCTCTACCCAGCCTCAGCCACATCAGCTACCTACCTTATGAGCGTCTAGCACTCACTGCCATATCAGTCTCCCAATAAGCAAGAGGTAAATTATTACTGCACTGCAGTTCCCTCTTTTGTTTATACCAATACTTTGGTATGATAAATAAATGCCTGTTTTTACATATTTTGAATGTGATGTTGCGCTAGTGGAGTTCTGGGTAATCTTTTCTTTAAAGTTGGTCACGATACTGCAGATGTAAATGGATACCATTGTATTTGGCTATAATTGATGGTTGACTTGATGTAGAGATTAACTGTCATACTTCCATTACAAGATGTTATTAGAATGGACACTAATGTAATGGTTGTTAGTTCTAAGGTAATAAATCAGATCCTCAGAAACATGTACAATAGAAACGAGACTCTAGTCTTCAATACCATTTAGCAGGCTTTATTAAAATACAGAGTCAGATGAAGCTTTGTGTAAGAATGGAGATTCTTGAAAATACATGTTTTAATTGTGAGAATAAAGTGTAATGCTCTTTGTGTTCTTTGTAGATGGATAGAACTATGCAGGCAACACTGGACTGCATTTGATGTACTGTAATGGCATAGCCTCCATCAGAGAGGCCTGGTGCTTGGCCTTATTATAGCAGATGTGATAATGAGAATGTCAGAATCATTTTATTCAAAAGTAATAATGACAATGGGGTGGCCTTTTCCTTTAAATTACAATACTCTGAATGTTATGAAGGTTTATCACAAAAGCATGACCATAAAATATATCTATAATATTGTATTATCCCTTTAGAGATATATCTCGTTGCACCCAGAAGCTTATATACCATCTCTAGCTTTTCCCCTTAACACTTTCGAGGCATGGGATGATTATCACTATTCAAGGTGAGAACCTGATGTGATGTGTTCCCCATGCTAAACTAAAATTGATCATTATTCAAGCAGTTGGTCTTTTAGTGGATCATATTGCCTTCTTATTACTTCTTTCCATATCTCTCTGTATTCTCTACCCGTCATTGTATCCTTATCCTGCTTGACATAAAGCATATCAGCTCATTTCCTATCACGCTGTCTTTCTATCAGCATCTCGATTTTTCTTTGGTTAGCCTTGCCCTTAACCCCCCCTTTAAGCCCTTTCCCACTTCCACCCATATTTTCCTTCTCTCAGTATGTTCCTGATTTGCCCTTCAGTCCCAGTCTCCTCTTTTTTCCTCCGATTCTTCAATGACAGCCTTTCATGTGTCTGTACCCTGCCTGAAATTGCCATCCATATGTCAAAAGTGACCATTTAAGCATGAGCATACCATTTGGGCATCATGGCAGCCCTTCTGGGCCTAGAATGTGTCAGCCCTCAAGTATCATGATGAAACCCTAGCTTTGGCATGGTGCTTGAGGCAAGTTATAAATGCAAGTAGAATCACCAGGATTACCATTGCCCATGTGCCATTGCCATAATGATAAGGCTGATTAAGAGAAATTGGTCGGCCTCCCATATGGAACCCTTTGAAACTGGTTGGTTACTAGGCCCATTTTAGTAAATGGTTTGATTTGACTCAGAACCTCAGTGCACATCACTGCCCACTAAGCTAGCAAGGTAAATTTCCCATACAATTTTGAAACAACAGGTGGGTGTCAGACAGGTCTCCTTGGTTGATTTGACCTGAGTAGCTAAACTTGGCATGATATAGGCCAATATTTAGAAATCAGAATAATGGGAAAATTTTTGACAAAATGCCATGAATTATGTACAGAGAGGTTTGTGTGTATCACAAATAGACATTCATGAGAGCTGATCAATAGTTAACAGCTAAGCATGATCAAGAAATTTCAATACATGTATTAGTCACAACTCTGTCCATTCATCCCAAGAAGTTAGCAAGCACTGACAGACTTTATTTTCTTGTTTCTTACATAGATGGTCTCTTCCACAATGTAGCCCCTCTATAATTAGAATTTACACATTGCCAGAAGGAATGAAATACACGGCCATATTCAGTCTTGTTACCATTGTGTCCTCTTGAAATATAGTTCATTGTAATTATCCTTGACTTATTCAGTGTTGGTAGAAAACGTATAGAATAAACCTGACAGACCCTACAATGCTTTCAAGTTTTAAAATTTACTTGACATAATCGAAGTAAAATTATATTTATGAACACATTTTCAATACTCCGTTAGCTTTATATCAATTATCAAGTATTTCAATTTCCATGACATTTTGGCTGAGGCATCGCTACTAATACACAAGAAAACATGCTGTCATTCCAACCCACAGAACAATAAGTCTGTGGTGTGAACAGGCTTATTCTAGACATTTGGTGCCATCTGATTATTTTCAGATTATAATCTGAGAAGATTCCAGCTAACCTGATGTGTTCATTTGAAAGCTGGATCTCATTCCACTCAAAGGAGCTTTCTTTGTGCACTCAGAGGAAACAGAGTTTCAGGCAAATTGCAGGCTTTCCAGTTGGACCTTTAACAGTTTGGTTTGGAGTTTGAGGGCCCTGCTGTAAGTTGAGATGCTTTGAACCCTAACTGTTAGTTCCCAACACTATTGAGTGAGATTCTTCTTTATTTGGCAAAATGACATTATTAAAAAGGGATATGGAGGATTTGAGGAAAAATTGTACTAGGAGTTCCCTTGATGTTAAATGAGAAAATGCTGATATCTGTCTGGGAATAACCATGTTGGAGAGGTTTCATTGTATGGGAATTTTATATTTTCCTAAATGCATGCAAGGGTAGACACTAAGATTTTGGGATCTTGGCCACCCAGGCCCACAGTCTTGTACAAACTGTGTACCTGTAATCTAGTGTTAAGGATATTCCCAGAAATAAATAGAAATGGGTTTTCTCAGGCCTAAAATCACAGGTCACTGGCTCCCAGCTTTTTTTTTTAGAATTAACAGAATTCTATGCCACAGCTGCTGTCTATGCTTCCCTTTGCATATCTGTCTATCTGTCACCTTACCTTTCTGTTCCTCTCCTCCTCCAGAAGAAAGATTTTCCTTTTCAACGACCATGCCTGACCCATCGTCCCCTCTCTATTTTCTTCCTTTCTTTGTTACTCTTTGACCAATTGCTGCTACACTCTGTGTCATTACCAGGTGGCCCCTCACACAGCTCTCTCATGGCTCTTGACTTTTTCCCTCATGGGTGACCATGTGCCCTGAGCAGACAACAGTGCCCTTTCCACAGAACCACAGTCAATGATGACATTTGCCAAAGGAGACAAAGACCTCACTCGGTGCAGTGCCTCTCCCTGACTTAGATTTCACCCCCTTTAACACTGCCTTCTTGTCTTCATCTCTGGCCATCCTCAGCAAAGTGGTGTTTCTCATTGGCTGTCCCCTTCAGTGCCATTGGCTACTCAACCTCTTAACCATTTAGGAGTGCATAGATGCATCATTCCCTTTGGCCATTATAAAGGGACTTCATGATATTGGCAAGCAAACTCATTAGAGCTGCATTAATAAATCATGATAAACAATGGACATTATGTACAATTTCCATTGTTTGTCATAATACACAAGCAAAACCTGTGATGGGTCTGTTCAACAGGGCTACATGTATGATGCTTGATATACAGGGACATTATTTAGGAAAATATAAACTTCCCGTATAATGAAACCTCACCAACATGGTTATTCCCCGACAGATATCAGCCTTTTCTCATTGTGTTATTGACTTTAGTCAATAACACATTCATATATATGGAAACTGCCGCACAGAACCACATTAGATTAAAGAGGGTTTCTGACAGACATAGAAACATAGAGGAAGATTTGGTCTATAGTGTATGAACAATTGCCACCACAGCTAGGCCATGGTTGAATAATCTCTCTTTGACTTTATATGCATTTAGTAAATAATATGCTGAACCAGGTATGACAAAATGGCTTGGACAGCTGGCTTTTGCACCTAAGAGATAGAGCATAGTCAGCTGTTCATTGGGGCTTGAAGGTGGGAGGTGGATTACTGATGCCTCATTGTTGGTGCACAAAACCATCAACCCTTTAGGGGCTGCATAGAACTTAAACATTTTTTTTTTCATTGAACTTATAAGCCAATAACAAGTAGGCCTGTGGCCTAGACTTAACCTTCATTTAACATCAAGGGAACTCCTAGTACAATTTCTCCTGAAGCGCTGTCAAGTCTCATGGATGCAGTGCTGGTAAGAGTTTAGAAGCAAACACGTTTACTATGTTTACAGAACATTTCACGCCCTCTTAGAAAAACATAAATACCATAATCTCCCGCGTATAAGGTGCGTCCTCTACGTGAATGAGATCATTAATGCGTCTTATACGACGTTGCCAAGTTAGGGGTGTGCCTTATATGCGGGGTAATGTGGAAAACTTATTGGAAAAGGCATTAGCTAGTCATGTTTAGAATGCCACAAATGAGGTGTGAACAAAAGTACCCTCAATTCTTTTTTTCTCCATTTGAGGATTCCTTCAGTGTTATAGCCTGTTAGGAAATGAACAGAAATCATCACAATATCTTAACTTTAGTTTGAATATCTTTTTTTGATTTTTCTAAGTTCATGTATGCATGCCAGCTATACAGAAGTAGTAGCCCAATTGCACAGTGGTGGCTCCTGGTGTTTCAAGAGTACAAGCCATTCATGTGTTCGATCGTTTAGGATAATGTTAGGTAAAAGAAACTTAAAATCTACACTGAAAAAAGTCTTCCTGACAAAATGACATGTATATCCATCTCAACTTGATGTGACACATAGAGCACATGTCATTGGGACATGGCACATATGTCATCATGACAACTGTTTTCATTACGCATGTCAAATGGAGTTGACGAACCAAATGTGAGAGTGTCAATCTCATTCAACATACCTTCCACGCATGTCATGTGGGAGACAATCGTGACCTGTGCAGTATGTGTCAAAGCGATCAGTCTTCTTTTCTCTGAGTAGATAAATGATAATAATCAGAAATGTTCGACTATTTGATGTTTGGCTGAAAACATGAAATTAAAAGAGGCCTTTGTCATATATTTTCTAATGATAAGAAACAACCTTATCACTTGGAAGTGGCCTAAAAGTGACCCAATATGTAAGCAACATTGCTGTACTAATCATTAGTCAGATACCTAGAAGCTTTCAGCCGAACCACACAAGTTTGGATCATAATAATAACTTTGTCAACTAGATCAAGTGTTCTGTGTAATAGTGTAGACTACATCAGTGTGAATGGCTTCTTATACAAATGAGTGTTGGTATCCCATGTGGTAGATGTGGCAGGCCTTTTACTGTGGTGAGGAGTAGCCGTCTGTGTGGGGAGGTTGAGCAGCTCTTACCTCTGGCTGAGAAGCTCTGAGCAGCTCACTGCCTCTTGATAGAGCAGCTCACTGAGCTGGTAATGTGATTCCTGCCGTCTTCTTGCTTACACTGGCCCAATTAGGCTTATATGTGGACTACCATCATTTCCCCCACAGAGGAACACTCACACACCCTCCAACTAGCTCCCAACTACCCTCTCCATAGGCCCCCAAACCTCAGTCACTCACCCCTCAGTGCCCTGAACTCTCACCATACACACACATGGCCACTCCTGCCCACATCAGTAGCCTGTCTATGTCATGGCTTCTCCAGCACCATTGGTAATTTGCTGCAATATGACTGCCTATAGGGCCGTCCCAGGTGCATTTAGTAGAGGAGATATGCCATCCTATGTGCTACCATTCTGGTTGAAAACTTTCTTCTTAGTAAATATGAACAGACCCCAAAGACCGCAGATGCGTATACATATGTTCAGTGCAATGAGGGACCCCTTCTACCCCATAAAGCAGGATTTGCACGCAAATCCCATAGAGTAACAGAAATTCAGGGATGAAAGGCAAAAAATATTTAACTTCTTTACCTGGTGATCTTGAATAATGTGTTATAAAATAGAGCTTTACTTTCATATTATCCTTTACGTACTAAGTCATCTTTCATTTTGTGAAGTCACATACCTGAGTCTAATATCTATGTTAGTATATCTGTAGTGAATACTTAGTTGTTGCCTGTTACTGCACATGCGATGCACAAAATACTGTTTTTTCCTGTCTGTTCTATTGACATTTCTGTAAGACATGTTATTTAGATCATCTGTAAAGTGTCTATGTTTTGCATCACACTATGTATACACTCTTTGCTACGAACATGGTAAACATGAGTAGTATTGGTTGAATTATTGTGTGCAATCCATTTGCTTCTGAAAGGTCCCTATTCTACACAATACCAGTAGACTCTGCAAGTAGGTAATGATTATAGGTAATTAGCTACAAATGCTGGGTGCGATGTACTTGTGGGAGTACCAGTATGGAGCTTTCACAAGGCTCCTAATTAGATAGTGGTCATTTCTGAACAAAGTAAAGTTTTCATTGCCCATGCGTGGGATTTCACCACCCCTGCATTCCCTAATGACAGTTATGCTATAAGGAAAGACAGGGTCTACAACTTTTTGAAGGGTAGCTGTCATAGCATCTTGTGAAGTAACATCCACGTAGTGTACCTTCACATCTGTCTCATAAAGAGAACACCCAGGGGCTCTAGAGGCAATAGTAGGGATATGAATGATACCTGACCACCATCGGTTGTGGCAGGCCTGTTTCTGAGATAAAAGAGGACACTGATCCTCTCGCTCCTTCTGGCATTTGTACTTTGCCTCTGCTCCTTTCTTTCCTCCATCTCATTTTTTGTGCAGATTATGACTCTGCAGATGGTGGCACTGGTTCCAGTTCTCCCAAGGAGCTTACTTACCTAGACAGAGTGGAGAGAGTGACTTGGAATGAGTCTTAAGTGTTAATGAATTATGAAATAGTGTGCTGTATGCCTTTCTGCCGCCTGTGGCTGTGGAGGAATGTCCTCTGCTATATGCCAGGATTTTCGTCAATGCCATCTGCAGTGGGCGTATTTACACATCTACTGACTGGCATACCCAATTGCCCAAGTAGATCTAATACAATCTAGGAGGAAGGGATCAAATTGATGACGTTAAAGGATAAAAAGCACAAAAGGCTTTCTTTTGTACAGTCTCAAAAGGTACTTCATATTTTTTTTTTTAAAGTATCTTATTGGGTACATAGATACAATTACAGGTAACTGCATTTAATCCTAGCATGGGTGCATTGCACTGCTTCCGCTAGGCCCCCTCATAAGACAATGATGCTATTATACTAGAGAAAATACGGTATGGCAGCACAATCAAGTTTGCTTATAATTCCAGTATATATATTAAGGTATGTCATATCAACAATAACTTCCTGTAAAACATTTCTAAGGTTGATGAGATGAGATGGGAGGAAAGAACATTATCAATTTCTTATAATACAGTATGCAAGTGACAAGCAAGTACCCCTCACTTACATGAAACAATTTGGATAGTCCTTCTTGATTTTCAGTTTAAAGGTGTCTAGGTCCTCTATAGTAGTGTATTCAGCTTTTAACCTGTTCCATAAACCAATGGCTCAATATAGGACACTCTTTACCACAATGGTTTTGAAACAGATGACAGGCACCTTTGACCTCCTACCAACATGTGCTCATGTGGGGATATCTCTATCATCAATATATGTGTTGTGTTTGACTAGCCAATGTGCGTAGCTTAAAATATGGATACTCCTTCTATCATACAGGTTCAGACAATTACTTTTGGAATGTAGTAAAAATGTTGTATATTGAGGGTTTTTCTTGAGTTTAACTTTATATACAATACGTAATGCCTTATTTTGTAACAGTTGTAATTGGTCATTTTCCCCTTTCCCTAACCTATACCATACATAATCCACATAATCAAAAGTCGATAATACTATACTCTTGTATATTGTTAAAGCCATATCATTATTCACATAACATCTCACTCAAGCTAGCTGTGTAGTTTTATGTCTGATTTGTCTAATAACATTTGCTTGGTGTTCAATAAAAGTTAGGGCAGAATCTAATGACAGACCTAGGTATGTGAAAGTATTCACCTCATCTAATAAAACTCCATTCAGGTAAAACACTGGATGTAAATCATCAACATTATTAAAAATCTGCCATTATGTTTTCTTTTCATTAATTGTTAAACCATTATTAATGCACCAAGCAGCCAGTTTTGTTAGACATTCATGCATGTCCTCCACATTGGTGACTGATAATACCGCATCATCAGCATATGGGTCAGGTCGCCAGAAAGCAGTAGATTTAGTGTTTTTGGGGTTATTTTGGACTCTTATAGCTCTGGAGAAAGAATTTGTGAACCAATCTTGTCTTACATAGACTCATTTGATAGAGGACACTTAAGGTTATCAGAAAAATGTTAATTTGTGGTCATGCATCAACAACTCTCAGACTTGTAGCCTGCCAAAGTGAAGAAAAATGGCCAAATTTGTTCTTTTTTTACTTTTTGTATTTTTTACAAGTGTCCTGTATTGAATAAAGACCATCTGGAGTATCCCAAAGTTATTTTTTATATTGTATATGAATATAGGTATCATTTCCATGAGGTTTGGACATGTTACTGAATGAGAATTTTTCATCATGTGTCTTTGAAAATGGAAATCTGTAATTTGTAACGTCCGGTACCTAAATCTAAATCAGTTGTATTACATGGAAAAAATAAAGCTTCAACATGACATTTTTGTTATTACCTATATAAAGGGACCTATTATCCCCTACTTTGGTGAAGAAATTGTGTGTCTATCAGCATTTGTCTCCATGAGAGCAGCTTATGTGAAATAATTCTGATAAAAGTACCGGACGTTATCATCATGTAAGAGGCAGTCTACTGTGCATGCATAACTCAAATTTTGTTCCATTTCGTAATTGATGCAAGAATACTATAGGTTCCCTAGGATATGTTACTCCATAGAGTCCTATAGTGCAAGCCACCTCCCCCCCTCTACCCCCCTTAAAAGTAGGCTACCTTTTGTGTTCAGTACTGACTTCTATGTAAGATAAGGGGGTTTATGGCTTGTTTTGTGTCATGTAACTTCCAGTACCAAAATGATGAAATATGGAGGTAATTAAAGTTGCTGTCAGTAATAGAGAATGTCCCATTATGCATAGCAAACACATGTAATAGCAAGGCCAATATGTCTATCATTGACTTCAATCAAGAAGCTTCAATAGATAGGAGGCGAAACTCAGAGCTTTACCTATGGACACAGTGTAACAGCCCCCCCCCCTCTACCCCCCTTAAAAGTAGGCTCCCTTTTGTGTTCAGTATTGAGTCCTATGTAGGATAAGGGGGTTTATAGAGATGTCAGGAATTTTTATCAGAGTGATATCAAATGGAAACAAGGGGTCACCAATACCAAAAGAATCCTGCTGAATCCAAAATTTGTGGTCTTGATTCTCAAAATTTGGCCAAAGGTAGCTGGGATTGCTCACATCCAACCTTCATTATGATCTCTTAGTCAACCTATCCCCTAAAGAACAAATCCAACAGTCTACCTCAAGCATACATAGAGGATAGGTAACCTCAAGGATATATAGCATGAGTGATAGGTAGATGTATACGTGAGGTAGACTGTTAAATTTGTTCCTTAGGGGATAGGATGACTAAGAGATCAAAATGAAGGTTGGTTGTGAGCTATCCCAGCTGAACAAGCTGTGATAGGTAGGAAAGCTATAAAGTGAGCATGAGGGATAGGTATTGAAGAGGATGGGTAGCAAGGAGGATAGGAAGCATGTGTAATAAACAGTTTAAGAGATAGGCATAGAGAGTACCTTGTGAAGTGAGCATTTTCAAAAGATACATTGGTGCTAGGTAATATCACAGATGTGCCAGTCAAATATGAGGGATGTGAAGAGTTGGGGGATAGTCACTATGAGGGATAGGTAAAGTGAATGATAGGCAGATTGAGGATAGGTAGACTAATGGTAAGAATGTACAGAGAAAATTAGGTACAAAGGTTAGGGGTAAACTTTAATCCTTTAAGCCATTTGAGGGAAAACCTAATTAAACTCTAGATGTTTCAAGGGATAGGTAGTATGAGTGATAGGTAGACTAAGGGATAGGCAGTATGTGGGAGAGGCAGAGCCATACACAGGTAGAGTACTTGTCAGGTTGACATAGGCAGACATTGCGATATGTAGATTGAGGTATTGACTTTGATTAGCATGTTGCATCTATAAAAAGTTCCAATCATTTTCAATATAACTTTTTTACATTTTTAAAATATTCTCACCACCAAACCTCCTTTTTAAGTACTTTTGGTCAAATTTTGAGAATCAAGATCACAAATTATGGATTCAGCAGGATCTTTTGGTATAGGTGGCCCCTTGTTTCCATTTGATATCACTCTGATAAAGATTCCTAACATCTCTATAAACCCCCTTATCCTACATAGGACTCAATACTGAACACAAAAGGGAGCCTACTTTTAAGGGGGGGGGGTAGAGGGGGGGGGCTGTTACACTGTGTCCATAGGTAAAGCTCTGAGTTTCACCTCCTATCTATTGAAGCTTCTTGATTGAAGTCAATGATAGACATATTGGCCTTGCTATTACATGTGTTTGCTATGCATAATGGGACATTCTCTATTACTGACAGCAACTTTAATTACCTCCATATTTCATCATTTTGGTACTGGACGTTACATGACACAAAACAAGCAATAAAAATGGAACCGGATGTCCTAAGTCGGTATTCTTTGGTTTTCTGAGCTGAGGGGAAGTCCCTTCACAAATGTGTTAGGGTTATATAAAGTAGTTAGAAAAATAATTTTAAGGGCCTTCAAGGGCAAAATCTTACACTTTCTGAAGACCTGAACCATATACGGTACATTGAACATTATTCATCAGTTTTGGTAAACTATTAATAATTACAGAAAACATGACAGGACCCATTACTGAGCCTTGGGGAACACCATACTCAACTTTTTTTTGATCAGAAAGGTTATTGTTGGCTACTGTTTGCTGTCTCCTATTCATCAGTTAAGATTTAGAAAGTTTTAGAGTGTTTTCGTTAAGTCCAAAAGCTTGTAATTTTGTAAGTAGAATTTTATGTGAGAGTGTATCAAATGCTTTTTTGTAGGTAAATGTATAGGCTGATTGTAGGGTGTCCCCTAATGGTATTATTAATAATGTTATCAAGGTGCTCACAATTAGCTGACTGTGTCAAATGACCCTTACGGTACCCATGTTGTACATATGACAAGAGTCTCCTGGTGTCCATATAACCTTGTAATCTAGAACATATAATTTTTTCTAAAATTTTACCCGGAATTGGTAAAAGACTAATTGGTCTTAAATCATGAACTGTTAGCTTTCTTCAGTAATGGGACAACAGTACCTAGTTTCCATTTCTGTGAAAAAGTATAAGTCGCTAAGCACTTATTATATAGCTGTTTAATAATGTCCGGAATACACATAAAGGCATCTTTTAAGGCGTAAGATTTCATATGCATAGGCAGATGGTTTCCTAAGCAGGTTTACATTCATATCTGGCTCCCCAAATGGTGGTTTTGTATTATCATCTTCTGCAACTACTGCTGCTGGGAGAGCTTGTGCTAATTCTTTTCCTATATTTGCGAAAAAGTTATTGATATAATGTGCACATTTTTCCGATGGTATCAGTTGATTTGTTATTCTATGTCTCAAGTTGATCAATGTGGAACTGGTCTTATTTGGGAGTAATTTCTCGATAGCTTCCCAGAATTTTGCAGGGTCATTTTTTTTCTATATGCAGCTAAGTCATCAATCTTTTTTTTTGATACTATTAAAGATCATACCTTTAACTCTGCGTTTATACATATTGGTTGTCTCCCAGTCATCAGTGGTCATAGACCTATGAGCCTTCCTATACATTGCTTCTCTTCTATTCATCATCTCTGCAATATCAGGCGTAAGCCATTCTGGTGTATATACCGGTAGATACATCTTTTTAACAGGACACAATTTATCTAAGCATTTAGTGAAGGTGGATTCCATTTCTTTCCAAATATCATCAGGGTTAAGTTTTAAGACCATGTCTTTCCACTTAACACCTGATAACATATTTTTATATTTCAGGGCATCATAATTCTTATATGATCTAGCTTAGACACAGCACTTTAGAATCTTTGTGCGTTCACATTTCAGTAACAAAGCTATGGGTGTATGGTCTGATAAATGGAAATCAATAGTGCAAGCCTCCCTAACATTATGTACATTTTTGTAGAAATGATCTAAAAGTGTCCCTGATTTGGGTCTAGTGACGTCTTGTATAACTTGAAACAGTTCAGCATTGGTACAGAACATATCCACTGTAGACTTTTCAATATCCTTTATATCAAGTAGGTTGACATTAAAGGCTCCCATAATAATAATTTTCCTGTTCTTACTAACATTTGCCATTAATTCTAGCAGCTTATCATATATAACATTTTTGGCATTATCAGCATCCAGTGGTCTGTAACACAAGTATATCTTATATTTGATAACATTACTCAAAACATCCACACATAGGATTTCATATTCTTTCATGATAACAGATGAATCAATGTCAACCGTGGCAATATAGGTATCTCTCATATATAGAATTAAACCCCCACAGTCTTTTTGTTGGGCAGGATACCTATCATATCTAAAGTATTGATAGCCGGGTACAAACATATCTACATCTTTATGTGTTAGATTTAGCCAAGTTTCAACAAATCCTGTTATGTCAGCAGCACTAACAAGTTTAAAAGCATCTACTTTTTTCTTATAAATAGATCTTGCATTAGCACATATTAATAGAAGACCTTTTTATATTCATCTACGAATATGAAATATGAAATTAATTGACATACCATATATAAGTCAAGTCAATACCTCCTTCCTATTCAAGATTGTATAACACACTGAGTTTGAATTCCACCCTGCCCGGTCGGACATGCAACATCTTAGGAAATCAAAAAAGTGTTAAGAGACTAATAACAAGGCCAGGTAAGTCTTCAGTTATAGCTTTTTTGAATTCCCCAATTCCCACAATACAAGGCAATACCCCTGTAAGTAGGCACTATGGGGATGACAAAGGTTTAATCGGTATGCACGATAGTGGATTTCTGATGATATTCTAGAGGTTGATTCATTCAATCCTTACAAGGCAATACTTCTGTAGGGAGTTGCTGTGGTCCACTACGCACTTTTTTATGACATTGGCCTAAAGTCAATGATAACCCTATCTATTGGTTCTCATAGTGACTTCAATAGTAGTTTAAACCCTGTTGAATACACTCACCATAGGCTTTGTTCACACATCAGAGCGACTGATATAGTTCATATTTATTGTCAATTGTTCATCATGATGCATCAATGCAGTTTTAGTGAGTCTGCTTGCTAGTACTACATACACGTCCCTTCAATAATACCCCATGTCAACCCCATATAGGGCCAGCATGATGCAAAAATGTGGCCCCTGACTGTATACATGTGATCAAAGGGAATATGCATCAATACACAAATATCGGCTCTTAAATGATTAAGAGGTTGAGCAGCCAATGGCACTGAAGGAGAAAGCCAATGAGAGGAATCACTTTGTTGAAGACGGGAAGCCAGAGACGATGATGAGGAGGCGGTGTTCAAAGTGAGGTGTTAAGGCAATGGGACAGGCAGACCAAGGGCACAAAGTGAGGTCTTTGTCTGCCTTGAGAAGGTCATCATTGAATGTGGTTCTGTGGAAAGGGCAATGTCTTCTGCTCAGGGGCACAGGGTTACCCACAGTCTCAGATCGAGGAAAAAGTCAAGGGCATTGTGAGAGCAGTGTGAAGTGCCATCTGGTAATGACATGGAGTGTAGCAGTAATTGGTCAAAGAGGAACAAAGGAAGAAAATAGCTTTTGAGGCCGATGGATGAGTTGCAATGTATGAGAGTGAAATTCTTTCTTTTGGAGAAGCATAATACTGGGGCAGGGGCATAGGTCTAATTGGTCAAAGGGGAAGGACAATGGGGATATATATATATATATATATATATATATATATATATATATATATAGAGAGAGAGAGAGAGAGAGAGAGAGAGAGAGAGAAAGAGAGTGAGAGAGAGCGAGAGAGAGAGAGAGGTGGATCATCATACAGAAAACATAAATCAATTCTCACCCTGTATAAAATTTAATTTTTAATTTCTAAGGCCTACCATGAAAACACATGTTCAAATCAAAACATGCCTCTTAGCTCTTTGAAATAAGAATTGACAAATTTCTAACATGCATTCATATGATCCCCAAGGTAAGAATACACTAAAAATGGTACTCTATCCTATTTCGGCAGCCAGGGAAGGGGCCATGGTTTGAATAAACTTTTATTAAAAGTCCCAATATGGCCCAGATATTATATCACATACATTGTGTAGTTTATACAGGACCTGGTGGCCAAAGCCCCAAAATCTCTGTGTCTACCCCTGCATATCTTTAAGGAAATATAACTTTCATACATAATGAAACTTTCCCAACATGCTTGTTCCCTGACAAAATTTAATATCAGTCTTTTGTCAGTCCTTTATGGACCTCCTCATCTAGTCAAATTTCTCATGATATCAACTGAATCTCTTTTTAATAATGTCACTCTGTTCAATAAAGAGGAATCTCACTTCATAATGATGGGAACTAACAGACAGTGTTCACAGCATCGCAACTTACAGCAGGGCCCTCAAACTCCAAACCAAACTGTTAACAGTTCAATCAACTGGAAAGCCTGCAATCTGCCTGAAACTCTGGTTCCTCTGAGTGCACAAAGAAAGCTCCCTAAGTCGAATGGGATCAGGCTTTCAAATGAATGCATCAGGTTATCTGGAATTTTCCCAGATAATAATCTCAAAATAATCCAGATTGCACCCCATGTCTAGATTAGGCCTGTTCACACTGACTGATTGTTCTGTGGGTTGGAATGACAGCAGGTTTTCTTATGTATAAGTAGCCATGCTCAGTTGCCACTTCAACCCAAATGTGCCTGAAATAGAGAAGATTATGTAAGCATTAGGCTAATCAAGCATTATAGTGGAGCAGATTAGTGGCCAAATCGTTCAAATTGTGATACAAGCGCCAAATTCAGACTGGATAATCTCTATAGGTAGTGTTTTCAGGAAAAACGTTAGCCACTCAAAAAGTGACCCATGATGACCTTGAGCAGGGGTCAAAGGTCAAAGGTCACCAAAAACCTGATTCTTACAGTTTTCTCCTCATTATTCTGGTTCTTTGAAGGGCAGCAACTGCAAACTTGGAATATGAATGACCTTGGTCCAAGGCCAAGGTCATTTCAAGGTCAAATATCATGAAAAATCACCGAATTGGAGCACATTTCACCCTTTCGTAAACATGATAATACCTAATCTTTGAGAGATGTTTATGACATATTCATATGCTCTGATACATCTTCTTTCCATGCATACCAAATACATTCTTGTGAACTCTAGACATCTGCTTCAATGGAAGGTGGGAAAGAACACTTACTGACTACTTTTTCGAAATTCCTTAATCCAGCATAATTGGAATCATAGTGAAAATGCTAAATGGTATGCTAATATTATCCAGATCATGATGGAAACACCAAATTTGTACTGAATACTGTTTATATGATATGTTTTCAAGAAAAAAGATTAGCCACTCATAAAGTGACCCATGATGACCTTGAGCAGGGGTGAAAGGTCAAAGGTCAAAGGTCACCAAAAACCTGATTTTTACAGTTTTTTCCTCATTATTCTGGTTCTATGAAGGGCAGCAACTGCAAACTTGGTCCACACATGCCCCTCAATTGGCCCCATCACCTGTCTGAATATGAATGACCTTGGTCCAAGGTCAAGGTCATTTCAAGGTCAAATATCATGAAAAATCACTGAATTAGAGCACATTTCACACTTTTGTGAGCATGATTATATTTAGTCTTTGAGATGTTTATGACATATTCTTATGCTCTAATAGGTGTGATACCGGTAGACCTCTAATGGCCCTATAACACCTCTGAGTATTGATGACCTTAACATAGGGTCATGGTCATTTCAATGTAAAATAGCATGAGACATCATTAGAGTGAATACGAGAAACCTTGTTTGCAGAACCTTGGTTTTGGTATTGCATATATCAATAGCAGAAGTGTCATACTTTTTCCATACCTCCATCCTTATGAGCACCATGCCAAGTGTGAACATCAATTATCAGAGTATGAAACAGTTTTTGCTTAATTTATTCTGAATACTAAACAAATGCAAAAACTGGATGTGTTACTTTGATACAAGAGCAAACAGACAGAGATGAGAGGACATCTACTTAGATTCTTTGAAAAGGAGACAACACTGTAAACCATGTAAGTATCAATAACTTTCATAGTGTTATGATTCAAAGACATGTAACATGTTAGACTAGGAAATAAATATAATTTAAAAACAAAAGTGGGTGATAATAGGGGTAATACAGAACCAGAATAATGAGGAAAAAACTGGAAAAATCAGGTTTTTGGTGACCTTTGACCTTTGACCCCTGCTCAAGGTCATCACAGGTCACTTTTTGAGTGGCTAACGTTTTTTCCCTAAAAACACTTACTATAGAGAGCATCCAGTCCAAATCTGGCTCTTGTATCACAATTTGAACGATTTGTCCCATATTCTCACTTAATCTGCCCCACTATTAGAAATAGGTTATCAACCACCAGTTCTGTACCAGTTGTAGGTTCTGAAATTAAATGTAAGGTGCATTGAGAGCATTTTGAATGTAATATATAATGAATAGCCCCTGAAAGGCATGAGTACAAGTCTATTCATTACGCATTGCGTTTATAGCATGTTTTCCACCATTGATTATATTTATTTACCTTTAAAATTGATAGAATCCATTGATTTCTGTTGCGAGTTGACGAGAAGACACTCCACCATCTTGGTTTCATGTTGATCCGAGCAGATGGTTAGTTCAATCACTATACACAAGGCCACGCCACTTTCACAGGCAGCAACTTACTCACAATGGGAACGTACCGAAGGGGTAGTAGTAGCATTGCTTTAAGGCCTATGTTATGGCTCCACTATTAAGTTAATGCCCATGGTGAGTTCATAGGCTACACACCAGATGGCACAAGAGGTCATGTTGACAAACGTAATGGCGAAGACGCACGGCCAGTTGCCTGCATCAAATCTTTATAATTTTTTATATCAAATACAGCCTTAATATCAAGGAATCCACCTGACCGGGAGTTAGATTAACATGTAAAAGATATTATCCTCAAAGGATTTCGTCAGATTTGGTCTAGAACTTTCACAAATGGAGGAAATATGTTGGTGTCAACTCGTTGTCAAGGTATGTCTGGTCCGCTGTCAATTTTGGGTTCTTCTATCCCGATCTATGGGAACTTTTAGCACTCAAATCAGTGCCGAAATTCAATAAGCATGCTTTAATCAATGATAATGATAACCTGTATCATTGGTATATTCCATCGGTTTGCCACGAGGGTTGTTTGCCCTCTAGTTCTGACTTGAATTATGTTCATGCCAGCATATTGCATACAATATTAAAGCAACAGATGTAGTGAAATAGAGGGGTGTACCTTCCTAAACAGACCCTCCCTGCTTTCCTCTTCTTTTGTTTAATCCTTAAAGAGCTGCATGATTCCTTATGTGTCCACCAGCCATCATAGTGCACCCTTACGTCAATGGCCTAGATTGGCAATGATAATTGCATTATACATTGTCGCATAACAGTGGCGGATCCAGGATCTGGAAAAAGGAGGGGGCACGGCCCAAAAGAAGGGGGTGCACCCCCTATTTTTAAACAGATTTGGGGTCCAAAATCTGTAATTAAACTCTTAAGTACTGGGAAAGAGTGGGGTGCGCGCATCCCTGCGCCCCATATTTTGAACATTGAAATTGCTCACATATTAACTATAAGCATAGATAAATGATATTACTAGATGATAACATAAACAAATGTACAGATATGTTAGATACTTTCAGTGCAGGACATATTTTCTAGAACATACTAATTTCACCATGAGACATTAACCATTTCACCTATAGCCAACCACCCCTTGCTGAGTTGTTCATGCATTTAATTTATAGAAAACATTAATTATGTAGGATTACACCACAGGATTCATGCCTAGAATAGTGGGGGTTACAAATTTTGACTGGACAATGCTCTGATGCAACTTTCACTGTAATCCTACCATTATTACTATGAACAGGAGCTATGTGATACTGAGAGCATGATTTTAAAGTCTAAGGTAGGGATATTATAGGGTAGGGTGACCTTGAGTCGTCCAGGTACCTTGAGTCGGCCGTTTTGCTTGGTTTTGGGCACAAAATGAAAATGAATATATTAGTATATTCTGAGCTATTTGCACTGGTGCTATATAGCATGATATGCTATAAGCTATCTTAGCATTTGTTTGGAATATAAGTCTAGCACCTTCCAGGAGCTCTTGATGACACTAGAGTTTGTAAATTATTCTTGAAGTCAGATATAGGTTCATGATGATTTTTCAGCAACAAAATGATAGATTAGTGATAATGTGATATTGACCAAGTAACAGAGTTAAAGCTAAATAGAATTGGGAAAAGCATTGCATTCATACTCTGTCAAAGAACCTTTAACTTGAAATTATTCCTTTTATAGTGTTCAGTACAAAAGTCAACAATCTGCTGTGTAGAAGTTGACTCATGGTATGAAAAGACTGACCCAAGGTGTCTTTGAGCAATACATGTACCTTGAGTCCGCCACTATACATGTACCTTGAGTTGGCCACTATTACTTTTTGGTCCAAAATGAACTTAGTAGTGACCATTTCATTGGGTTAGTGCATGTTGAAGATTTATTAAGATCGAGCTAACACAAAGCATTTATAATGCAGAGTGACAAATATCATTTTCATTTTGCTGAGATTTGCAATATCCATAGGCATAACAATGCCTCATACTTTTATTCTAATTTAGCCACTTTAAAACATACATTTTCGATATGATGCAGCAGCTCAAAGTATGCCATTTTATTGCATAGTTATGTGAGACACTTATTCTTTATTTAATTGGTAGTTTTATCAAAAGTGCTTTATTAAAGGGTGGGTTTTAGGTGGACGCCTCTAGGTGCAAAGTGGATGCCTCAAGGTGAAAATGAACTGAATAGAATGTTCTTAGAAAAGCTGATAAACTAGAAAGAAAATGTATACATACAATTCCAAAATATAAGAGCTACAAAAGCCCAATCAATTATTTTCATTCAGTACTTTTTGGAAGTCTGAGGACCTAAAAGTGTCAGAGATATTATCCACTACAAATACCTCTTTGAAAGCCTGCACAGGAACAGGCATCTCTAGGTTAAACTCCCCTAACTTCAATTAGACTGTCTGCATTCTGCTTTATGCTGGTTTATTTTTTTTCATGATGCACCAATGGAAGTCCTGAGAATTACTATGATATATAATGCTCTGCCTTGGTACTTAATCAATCTCCTACCAGGTAAAAGGCACAATGATTGTTTCAATGGCATGCCATAGGGATGCTGTCATAATAGCGGACAGGGCTCTGTGCATGGACAATGTCTTACCGGAGTCATCTTTCCTATTCTTGTGGACGGAATATCTGTCCATCTGTCTGCTGTTTCATGTCAGGATTTACATCAATGTGACGTCCTCTACAGCAGTGATGTAAACACACATCTAGTAACTACCCCCATACCCACGAGGATGACCAAGGTAATATAATCTGGGAAAAGGAGATCCAATAGTTGAGGGCAATGTTTAAAAAAGATCTCATAGGCATAGGCTTAAAGAGCTATAGGTTCTTTTGTACATCTGCGTCAAATTCTTGTTGAATTCTTCTGTGAATATGAAAATAATTGCCAAATGATATGCAAGTCAAGTTAAGAGCAAGTTTATATCCTCCTTCCTATTCAATATTGTATAACAGAGAATTCAATTTTCACCTGCACCTGTAGGAATGTAATACCCTAGGAAGCAAGAGAAGTGCACACTTAAAATGAGGCCAGGTAAGGCTTCAGTCATAGCTTTATTGAATTCCCCATTCCTCACAAGGCAATATCTCTGTAGGTAGTTTCTATGGGGATGTCATTTTAACCAGTATGTACCACAGTGGTACATGTAGTGTTTTTTCATGGCAATGGATTGACCACGGTTTCAACTGTAGGTTGCTCATGATATTGCTGAGGTATAAATATAGCCAAAGATATCCCTTTTCATTCTTTTTGGTTTTCCAGGCCTACATTCATGCATCATACCTTCCCTTCAGGAATACTCCTTATAAACTCCATAGGGTCAGCATGATGCAGAAATATGGCCCAGGAGAGTTGCTCCCAAGGAATGCATTCATGTGTTAAAACAACCAAAGGGAATGGTGCATCAATGCACTAGTATTAGCTCTTAAGTCAATGAAGAGCATCACTTGTTGAAGATGTGAAGCCAGAGACAAAGACGAAAAGGTCGTGCTCAAGGGAGTCAGATGCAAGGTGAGGTCTTCATCTCCTTGGCAAAGGTCATCATTGGTGGTTCTGTAGAAAGGGCACTGTCCTCTGGTAGGGGCAGAGGGTCACCTACAGACTCACATGGGGGAAATGGTCAAGGGCTACTGTAAACATAGAAATTTTTGCGCTGTACATATGTACAGCGTGACAATTTGTTAATATGGAATGGTGGCGGGGGGGGGGGGGACAGATATTTATACAAAATACAATATAACTTTCTGGCGACCATCTCATAATGAAGTTTTCACACCTACTGCATACTAGAACTAACACAGTAAGGTGCTAACTGCTTCTAGCTATACATTGTTTTAGCATCTATTGGTCTACTGGTCAAAAGTAATGACAATGGATAATGTTCCCACTCATTTCATTTAGCTCTATATTTTCCTATATGACTTAAATTCAAAATTCGCAAATCTAAATACAAACGAAATTGTCTATTTTGTGAAATGCGCGAAAATTTATACTCATGAAAATATCTACGTTTACAGTATGTGAGAGCTGTGTGAGGTGCCACCTGGTAATGACTCAGAGTAGTATATAGGGGTAAACTCAGTGCTTATGCCCTTTCTCGCACTCTGATTGGTTGAGAGATACTTTATGCACATGTGCAGAGAGAGTTTAAAGTAGGGTAGGGTAGGGTGGGTAGGGGGTGTGTGCCCCTTTTTCCCCCTAAAACACTGAAGGGGTGCCCCCCACCCCATAGCCTACCCTACTTTACCCTACCTACCCTACCTTACCCTACCTACCTACCTACCTACCTACCTACCTACCTACCTACCTACCTACCTACCTACCACCTACCTACCTACCTACCTACCACCTACCTACCTACCTACCTACCTACCTACCTACCTACCTACCTACCTACCTACCTACCTTCCTACCTACCTACCTACCTACCTACCTACCTACCTACCTACCTACCTACCTACCTACCCACCCCCCTGTTGTTAATAATGCTGCTTTCTAACATTTGTTTGTCATTTTTCCTATTTGGTAAAAAAAAGGGGCTTGCTTCCCTTTTTTTTTTATTATTGAGGTAAGCTCCTCAAAGTTGCTGTGCACTGGACACTGAGTTAGTGAGTGGACCGTGTGAGTGTACCCCATTTACCCAGGTTTTATCCATTTCCCTGTTTTCCACCCAAAGGTTTACTCACTGCTTAGCTCCTACTTTATTGTGGGCGCGACAAACCTTTTGTCTTCATGGGCGATGTGCTACATCAGCATTCAGGAGTGTAGTTAAAACCCGCTTAGAATTTGGGTGTTGCTTTCTCAGTAAATCCATGAACTTTTTCTTAAAATCAACTTTTTTCCCAGTCAATGAAATTGAAGGGGCTTACTCCCTTCTTGGCTACCATTGCGCTTGACACTGAGTAAGTGAGTGGACGCCATGCACCCAGGTTTTACACCTTTTCCTGTCCGCCACCAAAAGAGGTGAGGGGCTACAATTAGGATGTGTTACTTATTTAAACTCCACCAACAATCAAGTGAAAATGGAAAAGGACTATTCTCTCTGCCAAAAGTCTTACTCACACCCCTACAGCGCAATTACTCTGAACAAATTAAAGCAAATGTTACCTCTATCACCACACCCACAACCTTTTCAAGACCTCCCAGATGACGATGGTGATGAATTTTGGCGAGAAAAGGTGTTAAAGTTTTTACAGCTATCATCAATAAGGGGTAAGGCAATATTTAACCCCACCCCTGGTCGGTTAAACATGTACCACACTAACAATATTTACGCCCTCTTTTCTGACACTGTCAAACCCTTGGGTGTGAATAAACCACCACAGGGGGAACTGACTTACTGTTCACTATAATTCCTGTCAAGTTACAGGTGCTTGTGTGTTTATATGCATTTTGACCCAATGTCCACAGCGGGTCAGCTATGAACAAGTCGCCAGTGGACAGAACTCGTATATACTGTGAAATTAGGTCAAATGGTGTCTTAAAAACTCCCAACCACAAACTAAAGTTTACACATTGCCTTATGCAAAAAAATATGGATTAGAAAAAGTTTTAACCTACACCATCACTTTACCAGGAACACATCCAAAAGTTTTGTCAAAAGTGTAACACAATAACTGCTTGGCATCAGTGTAGTCCCAATAAAGTAGCTTTTAAGCATAGGATTGTGAAAATTGTTAACTTAATGAAACCATCTGTATCGTCAGCAACTGCTACTCTTGAATCTTAATGCATTCGACTCTTCTACATATCCGGTTATCGATGTTGGTCTGGCCTAGGTGGAACGGTGATTGGGAGGGGGTGGGTTGTAAAGACCTCACCTGCCTCTGGAACATTGTTTCATCTCAGGCCTGGCCTCAGTCAACGAAAGGGGGATGGGTTGTAATGACCTCACTTGTTTTTGCTGTCTGCTAGATTTTCGAGAAGTAGGGGGGGGGATGGGTTGTAATGACCAAACCTACCACCCACTTCTTATGGTTATTGTAGGACTAGTTACTGGAATGATTCAACTTATTGATTTAAAAAAAAAAAAAAATTGTATGTCTATGAGTGACTGTTATGAGTATGGGTGAAGTATGCGTTCTAACATAGGAGGGAGTTTGGAGTATTGTCTTTCCTGTCTGTTAAATCTGCCAATGCTTGCTAATAGAGTTTTCTTGTTTTTTTTTCATCCTCACCATTTTACATGTATCATTATTCTCATTATCTATGTGTTAACAACTGAAAAATTCATTGAAAGAAAGGAAATCAACTATTGTCAGATTTTATCACTTATGTATAATTTGTGACTTGGCAATAAAACCCTTCAAACCTTGAAAAAATGTCACTTTCAATGCTACTAGTGTTAAATTTTACCCCCTCTTTTTTTCTTATTGCACATAGCAAAATCTTGTGTGTAAAAGTGAAAACCTTTGTAACAATTTCCATGACATTTTGCAACATTTTAGTAAAATGTTACATTTCTTTCATTTGTGAAAAAATGCATAGATAAAAATCGTTTTTCAATATGGTTTTAGTGTTGAACATGGCAAATTATCTTGTGTGTAAAAGTGAAATTTTTGTAACATTTTACAAAATGATTTTGTTTAATGTTACATTTTTCCATTTTGTAAAAAATACATAGGTTAAAGTTTTAACACATATTCTGTGTTGTACATAGTGAAATTTTGTGAGTAAATTTGTAAAACAAAAAAAGGGTTTCAAGTTATTTTTTTCACAGTGTTGTTAAGATTTTTTTCCCTTAATTATGCATCTGACTTCATATACAAGTTTAATATATCGCTAATGCATAGATAACAAATTTATAAGGTTAGTAGTTAATAAGCGTATTTTGCTCTGATGCAAAGAAAGGGCAGATGTAAGAAAATGTAACTCATCCCCAATTTCCTGTTTGTTACATCGGGTACAGCGGGAACAGAGAATTGTTTATCTACAGGTAAGGTTCCAGTCTGAGTTCAGTTTTTAGCAGGTTTTGCATTGGCTTGAGTTGGAAACCATTTCTATCCAGTTTTGACAGTGTTGGTATTGGCCGATATTGTTTATCTTCTGCTTAAACCTATTTGGGTTAAACTGATCCTTATACCACTGTAAAACAATGCCTCCTGGCCCCTGCAACACCTTGACCTAATGGCCTTGACATGATTACGGCTCATTTAAGCTTAAATCTATCTTTCCATGTCCTCAAATGCATTTGGTTCATATCATGAGATGTAATGTATTATATCATGATGTAAATGGTTTCTAACGAATGCTGAAGTCTCAGAGATATTTTTTATGTGCATTAAAATGTTTTCGTGTGATACCTTGCCTAAATTATATATGTTCAATGATGGGCAGACAGTCAAAAGTGCCTGTCCTCAACTCAAATTTTCATTTTTGAAGCATGATTGTAAAATGATCTTTGATAATAATAGCTCACATATGTAAATTGATGAAATCATTGTCATTACAATTTTCTAATACATTTGGAATTTTGAGCATGTGGTTAATCAACAATTTTCTATGAATTTATTTCTAATGTCATCAGATTTCAGTTAATTTCCGAACGATTAATTATATTACTGGCCTATGACATTTATACAAGGCATACAAGTATTCATGACTATACAAAGTTGTTAAAAAAAACTTAGATTTTTAGGGTCTCATTTCCGAACGGTTAATTAAAGGCACATACAGCTATTTAGTGAATAAAATAATTGTCATAAAACTTTCCCTCAATTATATATACCTGAAGAAAAAATATAAGAGGGTGAAGTGAGAAATTTGATTAACTGTATTGCAGCTTTTTCATAGGATTTTCATTTCCGAATGTTCATTTCCGAACATTTAATTATACCTTAAAAAAATTATACTTTTTCTCATGTAAATGCCTCTAAAATGATTAATATATTATGCATAAAAACAGTAGTGGTACCAAACTAAAGCTGACGCATAGGCAATCCTGATGGTGATAAATGATCTCTGCCTATCATTATTATTACTCTCCCTTTGGGTGCATGAAGTGAAGTACCATATTTCCTTTTGTAAGACCCAATGTATCATGCTCTGCCTTCAAAAACGACCCCCAAAAGATAGACTTAACATGGAATGTGCCTTACCCAGCAACCACTTCAGGCTGACCACCCATGTAGTAAATATGGTCCCTGGTCTCTCCATTTGGGAAAAAAATCCACTGCATGGAATTAATTCAGGGCAGGACATAACATAAATGATTGAGCCCAAGGGCAAGACACACCCACCAACCAGGTGCATGGAAACGGTGAGTGGGTACATGCTTTATTGGGTGAGTGCAAGGCTTTTGAAAATGCTCCAGTTGTAAACAAAGTATCACAGCTGGATACTTTGATTATCACTGACCATACTATCACCTCACCACCCCATGTGTGCATCGTCTTTATTTTTAGTCATAGCAGAAGCCATCCATTACATGTAATTTTCAGACTACATATCTCACAGTTCCTATATACTCATTACCAACAAAACCACCATTTACCCTCTAGTGCTTTTACCCACCTTAAGTAAAACCTTTTCTATAGTGTCAATACCGTGCCTAAGTGCAATAAAAAACAAAAGCGTGGAACAATAATGTCAAACTCCAATTTGTCCTGTAAATCCTATCACCCAAGACCCAAGTGTCCATTAAGGGAATGTTCAACAATTATGTCACCGGTATTTAGCCATTTTCCAGGACCCATCCACCCCTTTTTGTCAATATTTTTTGTATGGAACATATAAAGGAACCCCAAAAAACCCCTATTTTAAGCAGTGACATTGTTGAACGTTCCCTAATTTGTCAATGTTTCTGATGTAATCATAGCAACCACTCCCCCCTTCCTCTACCTTAAAGCTGCTACAAAGCATGACATTTATAGATTTTTTAGTTTCCTCCATTTCTATCATAAGTTCACTTGTTAGAATGTGGTCGTTAAATTGTATTTGGTTTTGTGAGCTTTAACCCTGCTAATTCCAAGGATACAGATGTGCAAAAATAAAATGCTTCTAGCATTTATCCATGTTGACACATAACTAATTAGACTAGCTCAGTCGCTACATATTTATATTAGAAATCAGGCTGGTATTCTATGGGTAAGAAGATCCCTGCATTGAAGACCTGACTACTCAGCCCTGCCACCTATTTAGCTGAGTGTTGTCTCTACCCACCAAAAGGAGAGAGCAGCTGACATCTAAGTCCTTAGCTTTATACATTATAGCTCACCTCTCACCAGAATGAATGGCACTGTATTTGAGGAAAATAGCCATAGAATTATCTGAGATAAACGTTAGAGAAAGGTATTCCAACATTCATTGCAGCTTTAAAGGACTATCCAACTTTTAACGTTTTAAGGATTGTCAACGGTCATAAACAATGTACCGGTACTCACCCTCAGGGACGCTGCAGTGGGTATCCATGATAAATCATCCATATTGTACACAGATTCAATAACACACCTAGGGTAGCAGCTCAAGTTTTCACCCTGGTTACACCTGTTGTCACCATCGTCACCATTTTTTTCTGTTGCATAGTCACATGCAACACGCCTGGCGCAGCTCATCACTATTCACAGTGTTTCAACCATGGTGCACCCGAAACTTAATAAAAAATCAAGTAGGTCCTTAAGTTTACCACCCATTAATCCCATAAATGATCCATCATGATGCAATGTCCTTTAACACGGGCTTACTCCAGGGAATAGCGAACATAACTTAAACATCTTTCTCGTCATCAGTAGTGGAGCGCCAACTCAGTGTCGACGTCGCCACCTAACGTGATACAAGTGAACCAATTAAAGTGTCACTGGTTACTATAGATTTACGTTGTGTGAACATAAGTAAAAATTTGATGTATCGATAAAATATCTTTACACTCGACTTTCTGATTCAATTATCCAACTTTTAAAGAAAGCAAAATCTGGAACATTATGAAACACATCAACCCAAGCTTTAAACAAGCGTACATTATTCAAACTAGATGTCAGTAAAGCGATGACATTGTCTGCAGACCTTATCGGCAGTAGCATTCAAACGATGGAGTATAATAAACACACTGTTCTCAATAAGTAATTGGGAAGCTCCTAAGCTGAGCATTACCCTATCCCAAATGAAATGGACCAACTGATGAACTGTCAAATGAACTGTAAACCAGTGAACTGTAAACCAATGAACTGTAAACCAATGAACTGTAAACCAATGACCTGCTCAGTTTAACCAAGCTAAGGAACTTCCCTTTTATTTCACAAAACTAGGGACTAAAAGCAGCCAAATCCAGCGCTACCATAGGCAAGTGGACAACAAAAAACACCGTGGTTAGCGGGATTCGAACCTGTGTCCTCCAGCGCTGCTCGAGGTGATACCGTACGTCTTTCGACGTCGTCAGCAGGAGGCGTCAGGTGCACGGTGAGCACATGCTTTAGACCACTCAACCACAGAGGCAAAAGGTCTGCGCGCCCGCAGAAAAACAGGAGTAATGATCAGTTGAGATGTAAGTAAACCTTTCGCCATCAATGCTCACAGTGGCAACTCGGTGGTCAGGAGGGTAAGGGGAAGGGAGGGTATAAATAAAACGGAACAACCTCTAAACCCAAAGGGGGTCTCATATCATGGTGGGTTAAGAGCTCTAGTTGAATATGTCAAGTTATTCTAAATATCAATGTCTACAGTGGATAGCATATGTTGGAGTGAGTGAGTGAGTAATAGATGTTTAACACCATTTCGACAGCTGAGGTCATATTCATGGCGAGACCTACATTACAGAATTTCACAGAGGAATGTATCAGTGCCCAGGCATATGTGCACCACACACATTCGAGAGGATAGAAAAGAGGAGATATAGGCCCTTTTAAGTGGGCTAGGGAAGCCCGCATATGTTGGAATACCTAATCAATAAATAAGGCTTAAAGAAGCACATACAACACAAAAAGGTGGGAGGGAAAGGGGGAGAACAAGCAGCTGAGCAGTGAGCAGCTGTGATGTTGTCAGTAAACTTAAGGGTTAGCCCACCCTAGACAAACACAGGTGTTCGGGGATGAAAGAGGGTAGTGTATGTGTATGTATTGGAGGGGAGGGGGTTGTGTAACTGAGTCACTCAGTGTTCAGCATGTGTCAGCAGCAGCAGCAGCAACTTTGAGGAGCTCACCTCACCATGAGCCAGCAAGGAGATGGTAACCAAGAAGGGGAGCAAGCCCCCTTCAATTTCACTAACTGGGGGAAAGAAGTTGGTCTTAAAAAGGTTTACTAAGAAAGCAAGACCTGGATTCTGAGCAGGTTTTGACTACACTCCTGCCTGCTGATGTAGCAGCCCTGGACATAACTTTAGGACAGTCAATGCTCCTCAAGCAGCCCTGGACATAACTTCAGGACAGTCAATGCTCCTCAAGTGTACACTGGGACAACTGAGTAGCACCCACTTTACTGAAGATACTAGTGGGTTAACAGTTAGCCAGGGACACACTGTGCCTGAAAATGGTTAGGACATAATCCCTTCTGACCAAAGATCAAGCAGCCAGACAAACCAGGCATTATTGGAAGCAGGCATGGTTCTGAACCAACTGTTAAAGGATCCTACTAGCTCTACTAGCTCTGCAGCACTAGGTGAGGTGGCATCAAAACAAGTGGGGCACATGGTTACAGACAACCCTCTGGGGTTACATGAACAAATCGCCAGTGGACAGAACAGCTTAAATATTGGAACCCATATAAATCGTGAAATAAGATCAAATGGTGCCTCTAAAGACTCTCAAGCACTAACTAAAGTTTACATATCGCCGTATGCAAAATGGATTAGAAAAAAGTGTTAACTTTTAGCACCTACATCATAACATTCTCCCACAACAAGGTAAAAATAAATAACCAAAGGTAAACTAGGCGGACAGCAAAACGTTTGACATACATTGTCATCGGCTTTGCGCATGCACAGAGAGAGGCTTAATTCAAAAATGGTGGACAAATGTTAGGGAGCGTTCATAATTAACAACAGGGGGATGGGTAGGTAGGGTAAAGTAGGGTAGGCTATGGGGTGGGGGGTACCCCTTAAGTATTTTTGGGGAAAAAAGGGGCACACATCCCATACCAACCCTACCCTACTTCTACCTGCCCCCTTACCTACCTACCCCCTGTTAATAATGAACGCTCCCTAACACACTATTCACCATTTTTTGATTTATACTTTCTCTCTGGACATGTGCAAAGTCGATGACAACGTATGTCAAACGTTGTCTGCTGTCCGCCATTTTGAATTTAACCTATCTCTGCATATGCCCAAAGAGAAAACTAGGTCATGTTTTGCATAAATTTGGATGAATTATCTCTCAACCAATCAGAGTTCAAGAAAGTGCATAAATTTACAGAAACTAGCATAAATTATTTCTCAGCCAATCAGAGCTCAAGAAAGTAGGTCACATGCCCATATATGGACACTTCCGGTTTCAAAACTAGGTCACTTCTGGTTCGTAAGTAGGTCAAACAGATTTCAGTAGCTGTAACTATGCACTGAGTTTACCCCTATATACTACTTACAGGAGTGTAGCAGCAATTGATCAAAGAGGAACATAGGAAGGAAGGAAATAGAGAGGGGACAATGGGCTCTTTCCTTTTGATAATGTGAGAGCTCAAACATAATAAGTGTAATACAAATGTTCTGTGGCTCATTCAGGCTTGTCGTAAGTTGAATGATGTAGGATATAGTTGACGGATTCTTATGCGGCTTGAGGAAAGATTTTGTTTCATGCCCCGGTAACCCCTAAGGTAAGAATCAGGGCATCTTTCAAATTCCTTAAAAAATTGGCAAACTAAAAAATGACAATCTTACTGTAATGGCTCATCTAAGGGCTGGGGTCTCAAATAAGCACTGGTATTGAATAAGCACTGGGGGTACAAGGGTATTGAAAACAATGTTAATCATTAAAAACAGTATTAAATTTGACATTTATAAGTGCCTGTCTCAAACAAGGGTCGAGGGCACAGACCTATTGAAATTAATGAGGGCATGGGTACTTAAATGGAACACTAGAGTATCTATTTTGGCAGTCAGTGAAAAGGATTTCCAAACCCAAATGCTTAGTCAACACATGTAAGTTAGTGCACACTGATGCTGAACTGACAGCCAGTGGCCTGAGACTTAAGAAAATTAAATTAAAAAGGCAATTTGTTCCTTAGGTTTTCACACATACATATAAAGTTCTTACAGGTTCCAGGTGACCCACACCCCAAAATCGCAGTGTCACCTCTGCATGTATTGAAGAAACTGTAAACTTCCAACATCACCAATTTTACCAATATTCTTAATCTCTGACAAATATCAGTTTTCTCAGTTAACATTAATGAAACTCCTCAGCTAGTAAAATCTCTCATCAAATCCCCCTAATCCCTTTTTAATAATGTCAATCTGTTAAATAACGAAGAATCTCACTCCAGAATGATGGGAACTAACAGACAGTGTTCACAGCATCTCAACTTAAAGAACAAGTCAAACTCTAAAATAAACTGTTAACAGTCCAATTGACTGGAATGCCTGCAATTTGCCTGAACCTCTGCTTCTTCTGAGTGCAAAAGAAAGCTCCTCTGAGTGGCATTGGAACTGGCTTTCAAATGAACGAATCAGGTTAGTTGGAATTTTCACAGATTATAATGTTGAAATCCAAATTGCACCCAATGTCTAGATTAGTCCAGTTCATACAGACTGATTGTTCTATGGGTTGCAATGACAGCAGGTTTTCTTGTGTACAATTAGCAGTGCTCATTTGCCTTTTCAATCCAAATGTGCCCAAAATCGAAATGATTACTCGAATATCAGGGTAACTAAGCATTTAAAATCTGTCCTCAAACACTAATTCTGTACCAATTCTAAGTTTTCTAAAATTTAATGCATGTAAAGTTTTAAACATGTCTTGAGAGAATCCAAGGGTCCATTGTCATCATGACGCACCAATGCAGCACTGTGAGTCTATAATCATCCAAACTGTATTCATGCCTCATGCCAACATTATTGGGAGTGTGTTAGTTCCATAGCTTAAGTATGATGCATTGGTCATAAATGCATCATAGATCCCATATCCTTAGGATTTTGACTTGCACTGATAAGGTAGGGACTAATATGTCCTTAAAAAATGACTGTTATCCAGGGACAAGGTACCCATCATGACAATGCCTTATCAGTGTGTTTTGCCACCTTTGGCATAACCAGCGGAATTTAAAATGGTGGACCCACTGGACATGGGTCCAGGCTCCTATGGAGCCCTATCAGCTTTTAGTATAAGTGGATCAACAAGTCAAACAGAGATGAGGTCCTCATAACCTTTTTGGTCCACAGTCATTAAGTCCTATATCTTTATATAACGAATCAACCCTTTCCCCTACCTGGACGCATCACAAATTTTCCTGCCTGTTTTTCCTCAATTGCCCCTACCCTGACTCCCAATACTTTCATTAAGTCAGATAGGATTACTGGGTCATTGGTAGGCATAGTTCTATCATCCCCATGAGTATGACAGATGTGTATTTCTGGCAGAGGACTGGTTGACACAAATCCTGGCATGTTGCAGACAACATTTAGACAGAAATTCCTTCCACGGGAAGCAGTAAGACATTGTGCACACACAGTCCTGTTGGCTGGCATGACAACATCCCTATGGCATGCCATCCAAACAGGAATAGTTAGTATTTTCCCCTGATATTGTACCCTTACCTCTTTAATGGGGCACAATAGGGTGATTTAAGCAGAACACTAGAAGAAATGTTTCATACCCATGCATATCATATACCATTATGACTGTTTAAAATAGTATTATACCATTGCAAAGCCAAAGAAGCCAAAAAAAGTACGTTTTGTTCCATTCTGGCTTTGTAACCATGAAAACACATCAATATGGGAAAAAATTGGTAAAACTATTATAGACAGTCATAATGGTGTATGATATGCATGGGTATGAAACATTTCTTCTAAACCATACTGGATAAAGTGTTTTCCCTAAAACACCCTATTGTGCCCCCCTAAGGGCCACATGAATACTCCATATCCCATGTGGGACCTACTCACCCATACTGCATTGGTACATGATGTCAAAGGAACATGGGCCTATTCAAATAAATGTCACTTATATGATACATTCAAATGTGTAGGCATAGGGATCCATGTTCATCCTATGATGTATCTGTCCGATATGTCTTATTCAGAGATTATTGATAGTTGTTAGTTTTTTTGCCACCCTTTATAAATGGACAGCAGAATCATTCCTTGTCTAATGTTATGCAGCACGAGAAATTATACTGTTAGACACCTCACACTTTTATGTGTGCTATTGTAAAAACTAAAAAATATGAAAACATACGAGGTGTTATTACAGCTCCTGCTAGTAGTACTGTAATACACTGCTGTAGAATTGACCTGCAGCTATTCGGTTCCCCAGCATCTCTACCTAACCCTCCATTACTTTCCTTTGAATGCAAAATTGCAGAGGCAACGCAAAGGGTGGCAGGGAGCTGAGTGCCAATTGCTAAGACCAGAAGCAACAACAACAACCCTGTTTTAGTAGGTTATTTGTTAGGAGGGAGGGATTGTGAATAGTGGCTGTGTCACCTTGGCATTATGGCTTTGGCAGTGACGAAAAGCTCAGTTCCTTGTTAATCTTATATAGCAAATTGCTCATCTTAGATTATAGACAGTAGATAGCTCATCTTAGATGGTAAACAGCCCAGTTCCCTGTAAAGCCTAGACCTCATCAGGCTCATCATAAATAGTACAAAGCAACTCTTTCTAAAAGATTGTTGTTTTTGACCATTATATCTAAATTTCAATCTTTTAAGAGCCAAATCATGCCTGAGAAGTTTTTTTTTAACTTGTTGACACAATGCACCAATATAGCACTGGGACTGCATTGGAATATCAAAACATCCCTTTTAAGTTTAAGACAAAGGGATGGCACGACTCATAAATGTAGCCCTGTCACCTATATACATGTGCTACAATTATGGATTAAAATTGAAGAGAGCATAGTGCATTACTCAGCCCTTAATTGCATTTTGTCACTTATTAATCAGTCCCTCCCTTCAATTATTGACATTTACTCTCAATCAGAAAGCTCACTTAGCCAAGAATAACTATAAATGTACTGCTTGTGTCAGCACAAAATAGTCACAGGTTGTTTTTTCCCAGCTAAAATAGATCCTAACATTAAGATAAAGACCAAGCCTGCAGGTATATGGCCCGCATATTAGACACCCTTAGGTGCGCAACGAACCTTGACACAATATCGCTCGGCGATGATTTCAGAGCAGATATTCGCTGGTTCCTCGACTATGCCATATACAATATTATACCACGATTTCGGGACTTCCGGTGGGTTTATATGCAGTTTAGCCGTGCATTATTCTGCATATACCACCCATGTGCATTTTTGAAATTTTTGGTATATACTTTTTCGAGGTCAAGTTGGACTTAGAATATTTTTGGAAATTATGGCAGCTATACAAAGTTAATCTAGCCATTTTCCATAGTGAAAAATCGTGCCAACTCGTACGAGGATTGAACCCCGGCCGCAGTGGTGGTAGGCGAAGGCCTTAGCCATAGCGCCACACTGAACGGTGATGAAATCCAATGCGAAAGTAAATAAATTCTAACCTGAGGTCCTAGTGCTACGTTTCCAGTCAGTTTTCGTATGGAATCCAACCATGGCATGTTATAATATTGAAATCCCAAGAAGTTTTTGATCCATAGAAGAGGAATGCGTGCTAATTGTCTCCATTTTCTTCGATATAAATAAGAATCCATTGATTTTTCCATCGTACGCGAGTCGCGGTCCGTGGCCGCTCTGCGCGAAGCCATTGTTTTTGTTCCTTGCCGGGAGAGGTACCGCTGTGTTTACTCACTTTTCGTATGGAATCCAACCATGACAAGTCTTCAAAATAAAACATACATATCCTTAGACATTCTAAATGATCCCTCCATACGTATTATGTCCAATATATTCAAAATAAAGGAGAATCCATTGATTTTCCAAACCGGTCCGAAATTTTCGGCGTCTTCCTTGTACGACGAGCGGATGACCTATATCCACATCCGGGCCACTGACACACTTTCGCTGGACAAGGAGGCGGGTGGGAATGGCCGGACCGCGACTCGCTTACGATGGAAAAATCAATGGATTCTCATTTATATTGAAGAAAATGGAGAAAATTAGCACGCATTCCTCGTCTATGGATCGAATACTTCTTGGGATTTTAATATTATAACATGTCATGGTTGGATTCCATACGAAAAGTGACTGTATACACAGCGGTACCTCTCCCGGCAAGGAACAAAAACAATGGCTTCGCGCAGAGCGCTGACCCGGGCCATATCGCTTGCTTTTACAAAATGTCTTCGCCTGGCTATATTCTTTGGATTTCAGGTAAGAAATTGATACAAAATGGAGGAAATGGTGGTATAAACCTATTAGGTGATGCATATCGGGGCCCCACGGGCTGTATATGCTGTATATACCCTCGCCGCTCCGCGGCTCAGGTATATACAGCATATACAGCCCTAGGGCCCCGATATGCATCATCTATTAGCTTAATGGATGCCGCTTGATCAAAGAACATCGCGACGTCATCCATCTCGAATGTGACTCATCAAAGAAAGCCGGGGGTGGCTGGTGCAAAGAAAACCGCATGTATTATAAAGTCATATACCCTGCACACATGCAAAATTTGGACATAGTGTATTTGGAGACAATTAACGCGGTTCCTCATACCACCCACTACCACGTGCGCTGACATCCTTCTCACGACAGACAATATGGGCTTCATGTTTGGCCTAAATTCAGGCCGCACACATGACATGACCTTGCCCGCATACTCTAGAGAAATTGCCCTTCTAGAGGCCCACCAGCAAATCTCAATCAAAGTCCAACATGCCCCAGGTGTGACTCTGACATTAGTTGATGCCTTGAGTTGGCAATCTTTCAACACTTCATTTAGAGCTATTGCTGATCATGAAATTAAAAAGTGGAATTTAAAGAAGGTTCAACCTGCAAAGCTAAAGTATATCCTTTCACCCACATAATGCGCCATTTTATTATTCCAGATATTCCAAATCCAGTTCTCTATACGCAACTACGCATTACCTGCAAGAACGCATGGGCGCCCGGTACAATAAAAAATCAGGCACATCACAGCCTAGACTATGAAATACAACCTCCATTAAACCTTGCTCTTTACATCCAGTGCTTGGCCAATTCTCTTAAGACCCTTTGGGCCATCAAGAACTACATATCTGGTGCAAAGACCTTTTTCACTCATATCGGGGGTGACGCTACTGCATTTGAATCAGATCTCGTTGCCATCACAAGCAGGGGAGTGGACGGCCTTAGTGATCATCGCCCGGCGCCCTCGCCACCTCTTCCCATTCATATTCTGCGCTGACTTCTCATCGCCTTGGGAAGTGCCGGCCCAGTAGTTGCCCCATCAACGGTAGCACTCCTCCTGCTGTATACCACAATGCTTCGACAGTCCCATCTAATAGACACAGCAGATGGATCACGAGCCCATCTTCTAAGTTGCCGTGATATCACCCTCACGGGCGACACCCTTGCTCACTAACAGATCCTCCAAGACACGGCGCCGGGGGCCCCTCCTATTAGGTTTCCAGTATACGTTGCCCCTGGCCCGTTCTGCCCGGTAGAAACCTGGCAAAAATACGTTCGGGCCCACCCAGCTCCTCCATCAGCACCGGCTCTGGTGGACCACCTGGGCTGCCCTATCAGAAACACTCACCTAACTTTGGTCCTCCGGGCAGGCCTTAAGGCAATTGAGGCCTACCGGGCAGACTCCTTTACTCTTTGAACACAGTCTCCGCCGGACGGAAGCGCACTAGGCTGCATACGCTGGGGCCCTCCTAAATAAGATCCAGACCATGGTATCTGGTCCTCAGCTACGGTACATGCTTATGTGCCCAAAGACATCATCACTACCGTCCTGGAAAACTTAAAAAATCCTTGGCACCTTGACTGACATTACAACTGCCTATTGCATTGTGTTTTAATCATGTGCTTTACTCACCATTTAATATTCATTTTACATGTCAATTCTTTGTGTGTACATCTTTTAATCAAACAAAAATCTAATACACACTTTTCCAAACTAAGAACCTCTCGTCTTATTAATTACAGAGACAGTGGGCTACTCAGAGCTTCTCAGCCAGAGATAAGAGGTGCTCGACCTCCCCATACAGAAGTAAAGCCTGCCACATCCACCACATGGGATATCAACACTTATTGATATAAGAAGCTATCCACATCCCCAAATATTCCACGCTGTTATACAGAGAACTGGATCTAACATCTGAGTTAATCCTCTGACATAAAGTGGAAGGTCTAATTCCTGCTAATGGGGTCATCCAAACTGTTACACATACCTTATTTCCTCAATTATAAGCCAGGGCCCAAATATCAAACATACTTGTCCCGTTTATAAGCCTAGTCAAAAGCTCCAGTGCACTGAAAAGTCTTCCTGACAAATTGACATGTATACCCATGTCAACTTGATTTGACATAGAGAGCACACATCATTGGGACATGTGCACATATGTCACCATGCCTTAAAATGCCATGTCATCTGTGAGTTGACTAGGGTCACGGCCATGTCGAAGGCACTTGACATGTAACGGTTTGACATACATAATCGTTCTAGGATATTCCTCGACATTGGGCAAACAACCAATTTGATACCAGGATTAATCACTACCAAGAGGTACTACCAACACTTGAGACATTTGATGTATCTGTGTCATTTTGTTTTCATGAAGAATAGATCACTAAGGTCTGTGAATACTATTAATGAATTCTATTTCATTGTTAAATTTGCATTTGTTATTGAATATCATAATAAACACCCAGCATCCTGAATACTTCAACTGGAGAGGTTATACACCTTATGTGTGGGTCAGTGAAAATACAAAAGGACTGTATTCTAACCCACAATCTATAATCTCAGTATCTACAGTACAGGGAGACATATGACATTGCCATGCACCTACATGCCCTTGTCTTATGGACTGCATAGAGGTCCTCAGTCAAGTAGAAGTTCTGTAGATAGGAAAAAGTGCCTTAGTGTTGCAGGCCTGTGGGACTATGATATCCCCTGCCTTCTATTAAAGGCCTGCCTTGATTGAACCATTGGTACATAGTTATTGACTGCTCTTGACCCTTACATAATTGTCTCACAGTAATACCTAGCACTCAGGTGAATGGATCAGAAATATGTGACGTTTCTTCATTACGCATGTCAAGTGGAGTTGATGAACCAAATATGAGAATGTCAACCTCATTCGACATGCCTTCATACATGTCATGTGGGAGACAAATTGTGACCTGTGCAGTATGCTTCAAAGCAATCAGTGTTCTTCTCTCTGTCTGATAAAGCCGGGCTAAATATAAGCCTGGTCAGAGCAAACAAAGTCCTTAGAGGAGTATTGTTTGTAATTTATTTCATAATTAGCGCGGCGACTAGTGAGTACTACTCGTGAGATGAGTAGACTAGTGTATGGTTCACAGTCGCCACGGTGTAAGGGATAGGGAGGCCTTGCAATCTATTTTTGTTTGTGGCTCCTCTGCTATGGACTATTCCTGCTCACTATTCTAATGTAATAACAACAGTGTGTGTACTTTACTTATCAGTGAAGGAATTTTCAGAATATATCTCATACTTTTGATTTTATTCGCAAATAAGACATTTCATCATTTGGAGCCCTATGGCAGATTAGCATTAGAGCATTTTAAGATTCAGAAATGCATCCCTGTAGCCTTTGTTTTAGAATTGTTCGTTTTGAAACTACTATATATATGTAGTACAAGTTTTATCTCAGTGGGTTATGGTACAATTGGATCATATTTTCTGTATTTGAACAAAGTATTCACTGTCAAAGATCTCTATGGAGAAATCAGTGCTAAAGTGTGTTGCCATATGTGCATTTTTGTAAATCAGAGGAGGTTGAAATGTAAGGCCACCTTGTGGAACTGCTACATTCTTTTCTGTGTAAAATTTTTAGTTTACATTGAAATAATGCTATCTCAGAATATGTATCTACTATTGGTGATGAAAGATTAATTTGATTACTCCTTTCATTATATAAACGATTTTGTGGAACACTGAAAACATGTATGTACACCAAGGTACTTACACTGTGCTCCCCCCCCCCCCTACAGAGAGGTGGAGTGATCTGGCCGGTTTGCTGACCACTGGCCCATGACAGGTACAGACTATTACAAGTGATTGGCAGTTGGGTGTGTGTGGGGGGGGGGGGGAGGCAGAGCAGGCTCCTGGCAATCTGAGACAGTGTACACTCATAATGACACACCTGTTGACTATGGCATTGAACATTGAATAAGACAGGTCCCTGTGGCAGCTGAGTGAGGTGCATGCAGAATGGACAGTCTACAGACTATTAGTACTTAGCTGCAGTGGGTAGTTCAGGTTGAATTGGTGCTATATATACTACCAAAAGCCCAGATGATAGTATGCCCTATCTGTCTCACCAACTGAAACTAGACACAAGATTACAAGTCGCCGCGCCATGTCTCACAGGACTATTCTCTACTATTGTATTAAAATCTACAACACTATGGTTTTATTCTTTCAGCTTTATAAACCTTATGCCCTGTATGTTATGCTAATTTTACATGTTAAGAGAGACAGAGTTGACATTTATCACCATCATGCGATATATATGCATAAATAATGGATGACAAATATAAGCTGAGTCAATTTTCCATTTGAAATCAATATAAGCCCAGACTAATAATTGGGGAAATATGGTAGCTCTGGATCTAGGTGACAAGGCATCTCATGTGACAGAAAATATGGAAGGTCCTATCTGGGATTTTAGCCAAAACTACATGAGTACAAAATGTATCGAACTAGACCATGTCCACTCCGACCCCACTAATATGTTCACAGACTGACTTAAATAGATTATCACTTTAACCTTATCGTTCCTCAACTGCCTGTGCAAATTTGTATTGGTTGTTCAAAATCATATGCTAATTGATATTATTCACTATTGCGTTATGTAAAGCAAAATACTCCACTGGCTTTTTTGATAATGTCTTTGTGTTAAGAAGAGTCCCACTCAATAATGATGGGAACTAACAGAGAGTGTTCACAGTATATCAACTTACAGGAGGGCCCTCAAACTCCAATCCAAACTGTTAACAGCCAAAATGACTGGAAAACCTGTAATTTGACTGAAGGTCTGCTTCCTCTGAGTGCAAAAAGAAAGCAGCTTTGAGTGGAATGGGATCTGGCTTTCAAATGAATGCATCAGATTCTCTGGAATTTTCTCAGATTATAATCCAGATTACACCAAATGTCTAGATAAAGCTGGTTCACACAGACTGATATTTCTGTGGGCTGAAATGACAGCAGGTTTTCTTGTGTATAATGAGCAGTGCTCAGTTGCTTCAACCCAAATATTCCTGAGATGGAAATGATAACTCTAATATCAGGCTAAATAAGCATTGGAAATCTGTTCTCAAATGCTAATTCTGAGTGTTCTAAAATATAAACATACTTTGAGAGAAAGTTACTCTACTCAAATGAATACTTCAATGTTAATGATGAGCCATAGCATTACGTGACACATAATGGTAATAGTCCTGGTGAGTAGGCTCATAATGGCTGAAACGAAGAATGCAGTATAGAGTAACAGGTCCTATTAGTGGACAGGCCCTAATAGTGGACACTCTTATGTTAAGGTGTGGCCATATTGATTAGATATGATGAATTGAGTAAATGATGACATAAGATGATGGATACATATATCTTCTGACCCGAAATAACATAATATGTAAATGAAGAATATATATATATATATATATATATATATATATATATATATACATACATACATACATACATACATACATACATATATATATATATATATATATATATATATATATATATATATATATATATATATATATATATATAGCCATTATCACAAGGGAGGGATTGGTAGAATCTATAAGACTATGGCTGTTAACTGCATAGGTAAGCCTTTTACCAAGGTTTGGCTGGTAATTTGGGCCCTTTCAAATAATTGACCTCAGTTGATTTAATCACAGTGTGTTCCTCTGAACAATATACTACATGGGTGAACACGTTTTCCACAGATCAAGAATGCCTATAACCCCTTATCGATGCAGTATATGAGCATAGGCACTTTTCATTAAGTATCACCTAATGGCGGACACCTTGTACATACTATGCATTTTTTTTCATAAATTTCAGTAATAATGCACAAGTTGTACTCATAGCTCCTTCACCTATCATGTGAATGCATTTGTACATGAATATCAAATGTAACTCAATGACAATTGAGGAAAACTGCATGGCCTTCGCAATCCTCATTGAGGATAGCAGTCATTATTCAGTGACCTGAGTCACTGAATAGTTAATAGTACAGCGAATTTCTACGACATGCTTCTGGGTCTTAGACTTATTTTGTTTTTGTGGCCCATAGGCTGAACCATTCCAGCAATGCCATAAATTTCATCTTAGTATCAAGCATGTCTATTGACAAACTGTGAACAGGCCAGCACGGACCATTGCCTCTTTGAGTATGTGTATACATGTATAGCTGACATATATGGCACGCTGTTGGGGCTGGTATAAATGCAGTCAGTAGCACGGACCATTGCCTCTTTGATTACATGTATATAGCTGACATAGGCACAACCCTTTACAGGCAACATGATGTTTTATTAATCATACAATACAATAACTCTACTGTCCACTATTAGGGCCCTGTGTTCGCTATTAGGGGCCCTAACAATCCATTTATTAGCTTATATAACACATAGTTAAATATAAGTGGTTAAAACAATGCCTTACTATCTGTTACATAAGTATCGTGGGCACCTTATATACAAGCATGGAATGGATCCGATCATCCTTCTATACATAGAGCTATTGAGACCTACTCATTAAGTGTCCATCTATTGGGTCTTTTACTCTATCTGAAGATATCTATCTATAGTCATCATGGTGCACCAATGCAGTGCCGGTGAGTCTATTATCACCAGAATTGTATTCATCCATCATGCCACTGATTTTGGGAGTGTATTAACTCTATAGCTTAAGCATGATGCATAGATCGTAAATGCATCAAGAATGGGTATGGACAAATGTCATATTCCATTGATGTATCGTATGAATCTTGAAGGGTTGAATTTCTTATAATAGAAAGGCAGTCTCTCCCTGTCATATGGAGCCCTATTAGCATACATTATATGATTGGATCAACAAGGTAAAAAGGTATCCATCTGAGGGCCCAGTTGAAGTCCTTATAACCTTTTTGATCCACCATATAATGAACCCTATATCCTTCTCCTTACAAGGGGTTATCCCTTCTCACTATCTAGATGCATCGCAAGGCTTCCTGCCTCCTTTTACTCTATTTCCACACCCTATTTTCCCTCCCAACACTCTCATTTAGTCAGATAGGGTTATCTAGGTCATTGGCAGGTATAGTTCTAACCTCCCCATGAGTATGACAGTCACTAGATGTGTATTTTTGGTCGAGGACCAGTTGACACAAAACCTGGCATGTTGTAGTTAACATTTAGACAGAAATTCCTTCCACGGGAAGCACAAAGACATTGCGTACACACAGTCCTGTTGGCTGGCATGACAACATCCCTATGGCATGCCATCCAAACAGGAATAGTAAGCATTTTCCCCTGATAATGTACCTTTAACTCTTGAATAATCCATATCCCTTGTGGGACCTACTCACCCATAGTGCATCATGTAAAAGGAACATGAGCCTACTCAATAATATCACTTATATGATACATTTAAATGTGTAGACATAGGGGTCATACCATACATGAATATCCTATGATGTACCTGTCCGACGGGCTTCCCTAGCCCACTTAAAAGGGTCTATTTCTCATCTTTCCTATCCCCTCAGGATGTGTGGTGCACATATGCGCGGGCACTGACACATTCCTCTGTGAAATTGTGTAATGTAGTTACATCTATTACTCACTCACTCACTGTACCTGTCCGATATTTCTTATTAAAAGATCATTTATTGTTGTAAAAACTAAAAAATATGAAAACATTTTTTCCCTATGCAACCTCTCATACGAGGTGTCATTACAACTCCTGCTTGTAGTACTGTAATCCACAGCTGCAGAATTGACCCGCAGCTATTCAGTTCCGCTGCACCTCCACCCAACCCAGAATTACCTTCCTCTGACTGCAGAATTACAGGGGCAATGCAAAGGAAGGCAGGGGGCTGAGTGCCAATTGCCAGGAGCACAGGCAACAGCTAACCCTGTTTTACTAGGTTATTTGTTAGAAGGGAGAGATTGTGAATAGCGGCTGTGTCAGCCTGGCAGTATGGCTTTGGTGACAGTTAATAGCTCAGTTCCCTGCAAATCCTAGACGTCATAAAGCTCATCTTAGTAGGCCTATATAATAACTCTTCCTTAAAGATAGACTGTGGTAATCTTGACCATCACTTTCAATCCTTTAAGAGCCACATCATGCATAAGAAATATGTGTTCCGAATTATGACACTATGGACTCCTTAATCAAATATCAAGGATATTCAAAACAAGTTGTGAGAGGAGTGATATAATGAGAGTAAGGCCATGTTCCTATGTCAGACAGGGAAGTTGTGAGGTAGCTTTATTAGTGCATTGTGAAGAATGAAGGTTCTAATCAAAATCAAGATATTCGTTACTGATAGGAAGGACTTGCACATATATTCTTTGGTTGTTCTTTTTTTTCAAGCGTGACATCAATCATCTGATGTAGCTTAACAATAACATCACCCTGTTAAACTGTCACTTCAAAAAATTAAAATAGAGAGGTTCACAGAAATTGCTCCAAACTGACTTTTTCTTCACAAGAGTACCCCATTCAATTAGGACCGATTCAACTGAATTTCTGCATAAAATTAGACAAGGAATGATGCTGATCTCTCACAGTTGTCCAGAGATGTCTCTAAATTGTCTCCAATGGCACTACTGATGCATTATAGTTTAATATAACAGTATCTTGGATACTTGGTTTGAAAGGTATAGACATTTAGGGCCATCCATAAATGACGTCATGCAAAATTTGACCATTTTTTACCCCCTCTGTTTCTTTTTGCCAATTTTGCAATGCTTAATGTGAGCCAGCAAGCAGAAATGGGAGTTCCTGCGGGATTTAGTACCTGTTTTAGCCACCAGGGGGCACCACTGTGGGCTAGAATAGGAAAGATATGCCTAAAACAATTATAGGGTACTTTTCTATGTAGAATTCAATGACTATTGATAGAATGTTATATTTTGGGAGAAAAGCTTCCAAATTAGGCTTGTAAAAAGAACGTTTTTGGGCCTAAATAGGCATTTTTGTTGATTTCTGTTGCCATGGAAACATGATTTCCATTCTAAATAGGAAAATCAATGATCCCATTTGAAAGAATGTTTCACCAGATTTACTATCGTGAAAACAGAATGAAAATACCATTTCTAGATCAAAAGTTATAGGCAAAAGAATAAGAAAATTATGCTAATTAGCTAATTAGCATAAATTATGCTAATTATAGATGTATCTCATGACCAATTAGGCGTAGAGCTTATTGCCATTCAGAAATGGTCACACCTACCCATATTTAGCAAGCCATTCCCCTAAAACTAACAGGAGCATCTTCTCTTGCAATATATCACTGGAAACCTAGTGATCTGAATTTTAAAGTTTAGCATGGAGCACCCTTTCTCCTTGCATCTACACATACATGGAAAATTAATTCCGTCATGCCAGGCCAGACCCCCCTCCCCCTCCAGCATGACGTCATTTGTGGATGACCCCTTTGTGATGGAAAATATTGACTCCTTGAAAATCAGCTGAATCATGTTATTTCATTTTGAAACGAAATGAAAAAATAAAGAAGAGTAAAGAGGAGCAGTTTGACACTCCCTCCCTTCCATTATTGACATTTTCTCTTAATGAAAAAGCTCACTTTGCCAAAAATAACTATTTCTACTGCTTGTATCAGCACCAAATTGTCACAAGTTATTTTTTCCTGCTAAAATAGATTGTACCATTAAAATAAACCCAGATAGCTTGGGACTAATCTCAATACAGGCCTTTTAATGTTATTTATAAATGCTGCTGCTATTTCAAGCTACACGTTCTGGGAACACAGACAGTGTTTTAATCATGCCCTTAGTCATCAGTCCCTTGCCACTCTCTACATCACCTCTACTGTGCCATGTTGATAAAAACTACACACCTTCTGGGTACAACAGGAATAAATGCCATTTCGCCAGCGTGAAATATTGTAATACCACCCCTCAATGGAGGTTGTCAAATCTTTCTGCCATAACACCTTGTATATAAGCCATGGCTTATAGACTGTTCCAAAGGACGACAGTGCTTTATAGAGTCTTCCTGAACCCAGGGTTTTGATGCTATAGAAAAGTACTAAAATTAACATTTTTACACCCCAAGTTCGGCTTAAGGGCTGCATCCACTGCCAATGGATGGTACATCCATGGCCTTCATCTTTTCTATTTATCATTTGTTTCTATGGGGGGAAAATGGGTCAGCCCTAATTGTCGTTATTTTGCTGCTGTTCTATAGGAGCTATAGAGAGCAGTCAATGTGGGCAGAAGTAGGAATCACATTATGTGTATGGCAGGGTAAGAGTGATGTAGGACTGAATGATGAGGGGGATTGTGGGTATTAAAGTTAGTTGGGAGCTAAACCTCTATGAGGGAAAAAAACACTGGCCACCTATACACCTTATTGCCAGCTCAGTGAGCTGCTCTATCAAGAGGTAGTGAGCTACACAGAGCTTCTTAGACATAGGTATTAAAGAGCCACACAACCTCCACACACAGATGGCTACTCCTCACCACAGTAAAAAGCCTGCCACATCCACCACATGGGATATCAACACTTATTGATATAAGAAGCCATCCACATTCTCAGGTAATTCTGACTGGTGTAGTAAACATTGCATTATGCTGACAAAGGATGTCCTCTGACACAAATATGGAAGGTCAGGTATGGAAGGTCATCATCACTCACATGAGTATCAGACTAATGATCATTACAACAACATTGCTGATAAAGGGGTAATCTTGCCATAGAAGGGTATGACAACTGCATTTCATTTGCTGCATTTGTTTTTAGCCAGCATTCACACAGTGGGGACACCTATGTATTTCGAATTACTGATTTGTCAACAGGTGAAAATTGTGCATATTTGTTTCATTGAATTGCGTGAGAACCATAGGGAGTTAAAGCCTGTACTTTGTACAGGTAATGAGATTGATATCTGAGAAGATATGTATCTACCTACATTTGTCTAACACATATAGTGCAGGGGCAAGTGTCAGGATTTTGGGTGTCATGGGAAGTGGATGTTAATTTTACCCAACATACATAAATATGTTCCTTGGGTACCTAAGCTTCCAAAAATATATGTTGGGAATTTTTCTTTTCATGTTGGTTACCATGGCAACCGTTTTCCTCAGCAACACTCAAAATCAGCTAAAATGCTCCCTAAGGTGTATGATACTGTGTCAAATAATAACCCCTACCCCCTAATATCAAACCTATTGTGTTTTCTTTATATATTGGTCTGTTTCTAGGGACCTTGGTTGCTTAAAAACAGCAGCTTTTAGAGGATTTCCTTAGCAATGCCATTAATTTAATGTTATTCAGCATGTTTATTCAAGTTGGCTGATTTCATTTTTTTCCAAACCAATATGGTCAGTTAACAATAGGCAATATATGTTACCTAGCAACATTATATCAATTCCACAGTTGTTTTCCACAGCATCTGTATGTCAGTCAAGTTTTCCTAAAAGCCCATTCAATCTTAATCTCTATGAGATGCAATTTTGACTACATTAAATTTTATTCTTGAACTAACGATACAGTCACACAATATCAACCAAAATGCAGTATGTCCTCAATGAAAATGCAAACTTATGCGGAACGATGTTGTCAATATTGAGAAATGGTGTAGACAAAATATTTTAACTATGAATGTTAAAAAAACAAAGGTCTTATGGTGTCACTTGAACATGCAACGTATTGTTAAATATGATATCACTCGCAAGGTATTGTAAAGTTAAAACAATTAAGAAATATTGTTAAATACTTAGATGATGATACTAACCTTCAGATTTATAAGACCATGATAGTTCTGTTGTTGGAATATTGTAGTTACATACTGGAAAGTGGCCCTGCCATGCTAGTTGAACACTTAGATACAATACAAAACCATTGTTTAAGAGGTTGTAAAAAGGTGAGACAACCACAGGATATTCATGTAAATGATTTATTAATACTATGTAATGTCAAAACACTTGCAATAAGAAGGAAATGAGTGTTAGCTTGTATGATGTACAATTAGATACAGGTGCTGGAAAACAGAATTGTCCCAGTGAGACCCCTCAGGGGTAATGATAAAATAAAGATCAAAGTAAACCGACCCAGAATTGAATTATTTAGATCAAGTCCACTATATAGAGGTAGTATTATCTGGGATTATCTACCGGCACAAATACAGACTGTAGACAACATACAAATGTTGAAGAAACACCTATGTGAAATATATATATGAGTAGAGCGTTAAAAGTTTAGATATCAGAATATTGTATGAGTTATAATATCGATAGGACAAACTTCATTATGTGACTGTTCATGGAAACCACTTTGTCAAACACTGATTGTACACTGAATGTATCTTCTCTTTTCGGCTGGTGATTGTAAAAGCTTCAGTACGTTAAGATATTGTTGGCCAATAAACTTGTTTCAAACTTCAAAATTCTATGGTATAAGTTGGAGCAAGGTCCAATACAGTCAATTCCCTCTATTGCGACCTCCATAGAGACTTTTAGAAAGTAGCCACATTGGAGAGGTAGTCACATTGTATGGAGTTCATTGGATCGATGTACTGAGATCTAGATTATTGTTTTTTTTTATAAGCTGGTTATATTGGAAGAATAACCTCTGAATTACAGTGAAATCTATAGAAACAAGATTACACAAACTTTCCTACCTACCATTTCGGAAATAACCAAGCAGAACCAGATACATGAAATTCTGGCCCAAATATCATGTGATAAGCACAAAATTGTTTATAGGGAAGTCAAAGCTTCCCCTCCCCCTTCGACATGGCCTTTATCACAGGGCAGGCTCAATTACATATCAGCTCATGTTCTGGTTGAATGCATAGAGTGCTTGACCCCCCCCCTCGAAGGCCAACTGGTGATCCGTACCCTACTGATGATAGAATATTGGAGGGACAGGACATTCTTATAACTTCATAATTTTACATGATCCTTCACTCAAGAATGTTCATAATAGAGGGAGTAGTGAATCATTTGGGACTGAGATTTTAGTGGTCACAGGCAGGGGTGGTCACTTTAGAGGGGTGATCACATTAGAGGAAGTTACTTATATATAAACAAAGAGATAAGTGGGTCAGTCTTTTTAAAAGTGTTTGTAATGGTGGGATTGTTGTATTAGAGGGGTGAGAGTTGAAAGTATTAAAGTAACATATGTATGGATTAGGTCAGTAAGTATAATTGAGTGGTGAATGGTAATTTGAATATTTGCATCAGTGGAATGCAATTCACCATATTTAGTATAGATATTAAGAGTGTACAGGTAGTGATCAGGTATTAGCCAGAATTCTATCCTGAATCCAAGATGGCTGTCGGGGAGTGTATGATTAAAGATGGCTGCCTTCTTACATGGATGGCTTTGTGCCCTATATGAATACACATATATATCCTTGTCAGAAAAGTACAAAACCTTTCATGGATTCTTTTTTATCCTCTTAAATTTACTAACTGAGGGCAGCCTGCTAATCCCATTTTACTGCCCTGGGGCATATGACTGGTAGTTAAGGCCCAAATATCCTTTTTGGGACCCAGCAGTTCTGGCATTAACAACTGTTACAAAACCAATGAACTAAATGGGTTATATTAGGGTTACCAACATTACCAACTCGTTGTATCCAAAGTCTCAAGTGTTTGAAGGTGAAAGGGGAGTGGGTCATTTTGGTGATTTGTCCAATTGGAAAAGATTTTAACATTTCTTGGGGAAGGGGTATTTTCAAGGCAGTGATCCTGTATATCTCATTTCAAATAACAGCTGCAGGAGGGATTTAGGAACCATCTTGGATAATTCTTAAAAACCCAGTCCCATACCTGTTTAGCTCAATAATTGGGATATTCTTACCCAGCAACTTTGAACAATACAATAGTAAACCTGTTGCTAGGTAAGTTTGGGAATCAGTTGTAGTTGCTCAGTTATGATGGTTATTTGAAATGATGTAGCCATTTATCATGACGTTAAGTTAATAGGAATAACTTTTTGATGACATGAGAAATTTATAGGCCATATATGAGGGGCCAATGTTTAGCATTTTTCCCACAAGGGGATGTGCCTGTTGCTATGGAAAATTATAGCAAATGATAGTTTTTGTATGATTTTGATAGCTTTTGATATATCAAGGGCATTGGGGTAATCCCTGGAACCAGCTTGAGTGAATACCTATGTAGAAACATGCTGAATAGCTGTTGTTGCTAAACAACCAAGGTCCATATAGCAAATGGTGGCGGCTCTATGTCTTTGCTTTGTTTCTTATAGATCTAGGGCACTGGGGTAACCCATAGAGCCAACTTGAATGAAACTCCTAGGGCAAGAGTGATGTGGGACTGAATGATGAGTGGGGTTATGGGTAACTTAGTTGGGAACTAGGGTGTTCCTCTCTGAGGGAAAAATCACTGGCCACCTATTAACCTAATTGACTGATGTAAGCGAGAAGACAGAGGAATCACATTGCCAGCTCAATGAGCTGCTCTATCAAGAGGAAGGGAGCTGCTCAGAGCTGCTCATACATGAGCGACTCCTGACCATAGCATAAAGACTGCCACATCGACCACATGGGATATCAACACTTATCAATATATGAAGCCATTCTCAGAAGCCATTCAACATTCTCAGTTAGATCTGTCTGTTGCAGAAAATGTTGCATTATGCTGACAAAGATGTCCTCTGACACAAATATGGAATGTTTGCTCCACTACAAGTGATAAAGTCACTAGCCATGAAAAGGTACGGCAATGCCTCTGCATTTCCTTGTACTCAGCATTTGCACGTTAAAACTGAAAAGGTCAATCTGGTCCTCAACCTGTCCCATTAATTTAATTTACATCCTTCCTTGAAAGCTTCTATCACATGTTTTAAGTAAAATGATACCTGAAATTGAAAACATCCATTTTAAAATTGATATTACCTTAAATTTACTGTCTTTCTCATCGGCTGGGTATATTGACCTTTTTTGGAAATCTTTTGCAATAAGAGTATGAGGCTGTATTGTATGCAGTAAATTGAAAAACGCCCAACCAAACAACAGAATAAATAACTAATATGAGATGATTATGTTAATTGAAAAATAAATATTAAAAGTGATGGACCTGATGGCCATTTGTCATGAAGTGCACTGGCCTATACTTTTATAACCATGTATCAGATTTCCATCCTCACCAGCTGGACAGGTATAATAGATGATGTTTTACTTGACCACTGTTGAGAAGCTTGTGTAATCTTATTGTCTTTGGCAATCTGAATAGGTTTAACTCACTGACCCTGACCACTTAGCTCTCTCTCTCTCTCTCTCTCTCTCTCTCTCTCTCTCTCTCTCTCTCTCTCAGAGTCTGCCAGTGTCCATCCTCCAGGTGCCTTGGAATAATATAATGCTAATTACATGTTATTTTACTCCACACCCTTCTATACGCAGGACCACGGCGATCTATTTGAGAGAAACTCCAACTGTATTGGCTGTTTTAATTGGCAGGTCTTTGAATTAATGCTGGGGGTAAAATGGTTTCATTATTGAATTGACACTATAATCTGTGTCTCGAAATAGGCACCGGGGATAGAGTAGTATTGCAATCTATAATCAGTTCATCATAGCATATATCTCACTTCAGAAAAGGGGATTAAACCACAGAAGAGGTCTGATAACAACAGTGCATTTCTGCAGATTTATGGATTAAATTCCTTCATTATTCTTCCTGAACTAAATGGTCACTTGCTGTCCCAAACAAACATTGTACAATCCAAAAGAACAGTAGATATGAGTGACATTATCAGGCCCATCACTTGAGCACCACGAATAGCACTTCTTATCAATTTATTAAATCTAATATATCACCAGTCTGATATGACAATGCAACATCAGCTTCTTATCTTTTTGTGATAAAGAATTATGGCCATTTCTGATTGAAGTGCAGGTATTGTGTCTGCAATATCACAATATGAAGCCCCCATGAAATAGAAGTGAGGATTTAGGCAGCTCTAATGGCAAAACAAGGAAAGGGGAGACAATTATTGAATGAACAGATATCAGAGCAGACCAATAAATTGTTTCTTTTAGAAAGCCAGCAATCAATGGCTTATTATATGTAATATTCTTTGCTAAAATCATTCTGGATTGAGGAGTCATTAATAATTAGGATGCCTAAAAACAGCTGCCAAACATTACTTGTGCATGTATATTTGTAGTGATGATTATACCAATCTTATGGGTCATGTGCATATTTTTGCGTTCAAGTTTAAATACAAAATACTTGTGCAATTAACCACGGCTATAATGAACAGTAGTTGACACTAAACCGAAACATACCATGACAGCGACTTGACTCATATCCTTTACCATAGCGGACAGTGGGCTGCGCGTCTCCACCTTCGTGTCAACCTCCCCTGTCACGCTGTAGTCTCGCCGTCTGGTGTATAGATGAAGTACTACCTTTCTTGTCGGACGGCGAACATGGAGTGATTGGTTTATGGCCATTTCGAGGAAATATAGGCTTAAAATCATCTATTGAAACATGGAGGGAGTAAGAAGAAGGCCTAATCTTCGTTGTGTGAACCCGAGGAGGCACCAAATTCTCTATAAATGGTAGAAATTGAATGTTCTCTCTCTCTCTCTCTCTCTCTCTGTCTCTCTCTCTTTCTCTCTGTCTCTCTCTGTCTCTGTCTCTCTCTCTCTCTCTATATATATATATATATATATATATATATATATATATAGAGAGAGAGAGAGAGATTGCTTTTTAGGATGAAAATGGCACTCATAGGTTTCAGCAATGGCTGCCTAGATGTACCGAGATGTGGCTATCTGTTCAAGACAGTATATCTTTATCATGGTGTACACAGAATGTTAAAATCAATGTTAAAAACTTGTTAAATGACACTTATCGACCAGTTTTCAGCATAGGTTTGACATTCTGTGCTCACTTGAATGGATGTATCAAAGTTCCTTATGTGCTAACTGATGCTAAGGATTAATATGCATATATGGTTGCTGTGAACAAACAGCTCAAAACATGTTTTCAAAAGCGATAAGTTGTCAAAAGCGATAATGAAACAGACCTTGCTGTTCAAAGTTCTCCATGTGTGGTAATGACTATAGCTTAAGGTGAAAACTAACTGTTAAACAATATAAAAGGTTGGAATGGCAAGGTGGTTAGTTGGGAATATACTAAAACTTTCAATGCATTCTGTACCGTATGGCGATGAAGGACCAGTTCAGCAACTCACTGTTGGACTACAGACTTGCACAAAAAAACATTGAAGTTTCTATGCATAGTGCTAAATTGTGAAGATCTGATGTTATCACCAAATGATACCATATCACCTGTGTATAAAGCACAGCTTATAAGTGAGGAATGATCCGTTATGTGCCGTATATGAATGTCAGAAGTTAAAGACCTTATTGGTGAGGATATTCAAATATACATTAAATATATATCCCCTGTCATAATGGCATTGCATACAAACACACATCTCCTGGTCTAAATGCACCCGGGCCTACCTTGAATGCGACCATATTGTGGCAAATTGCTACTGCTGTATAGGCTTTGATGTGGCCAAGTCACTGATGTGGGCAGAAGTAGGTAGGAGGGAGTATTGGTGTAGGGTAGTTGGGAGCTGTGGGTAGGGTAGTTGGGAGCATGGGCGTGTATCAGTTTAATACCAATTTGAGTATGTGTATGTGTTATCCATATACTAAGAGAGGGTTGGCCACTCAAGGACATTTGCTGCCCTCTGGCAGATACCATTTGAACTATTTCCTATACATATAGCCATGGATGACAGAGGTGAGGGGGGACTTTGGCAAAGTCCCCCCTCACCTGTGTCACCAATGACTATGCATAGGAATAGAGCTGTCAGAGGGCAGCATCAGTCCTAGAGTGTCACACCCTCTTCTTAGTATATAAATAACAACTACGCAGACTCAACTTGGTAACTAGTACACGCCCATGGTTAGGAGCTAGTTGCATTAGAGTGTGGGAGTGTAACATAATGGAGAAAAAAAGCTGTCCACCTATAAGCCTAATTGAGCTAGCGTAAGTGAGGAGAAAGCGGGAATCATATTACTGCCTCAGTGATCTATTCCATCAAGAACAGCTTGACTGAAGAATAACTACTCAACCTCCCCACACCGAATGTTGCTATTCCTCACTGCTTAGCCTAGGACTATCCAAATGATCACCATTTCCCTTAAAGAATATAAGCTGGCTATACATAGAAACTTTCAGCAGAGGTTTAATCTCAGTCAATGACATTTAGTAGAAGACAATGTGACCACCTCACCACCCACTCACAGACATGTGCCATCTCAGAAAACACTCCTGCACTGTCAAATTGCACCCAATTTCTCATGGCGTGTTTCTTCTACATCTCCCTCTTCATCTCCTTAACACCAGTTAGCCCTTTGAGGGCCAAACCATGCACTCAGAGTCATGCACATTAATTTGTCAGCATGATTCCACAGAATCTATTCGCTACACAACATTTTCTATTCTACAACACCCAGGTGATCAGTCAAACCACTGATGTATACATGTGCACGGAGAAGCAAGAGTGGCAGGTATGGAGTGGTGCGGGATTGAATGGTTGGAGGCTGTGGTTAAGTTAGTTGGGAACCAAAGGTGTTCATCTGTGAGGAAAAAAAACATCAACAACATATGAGCCTAATTGTTTGGGCGAGAAGGCGGCAGGAATCACATTACCGACTCAGTGAGCGGCTCTATTAAGGGGCAGTGAGCTGCTCTATCAAGGGGCAGTGAGCTGCTCTATCAAGGGGCAGTGAGCTGCTCTATCAAGAGGCAGTGAGCTGCTCAGAGCTTCTCAACCAGAGGTAAGAGCTGCTTGACCCCCCCTCCCCCACACATAAATGGCTACTCCTTACCACAGCAAAAAGCCTGCCACATTCACAACATTGGATATCAACACTCATTGATATCAGAAGCATCCACATCCTCATGTAGTTCTCACTGTTCCTGAAAGCAGTGAATTATGCTGACAAAGGAATTCCTCTGACACAAAATATGGAAGGTCATGGAGGGAAGGTCACAACCTCCTGAGAATCAGACTAATGATCATTTCAACAATATTGCTGATATATGGTCATTCTTATCCCACTTCAAATGATAAAGTTTACTAGCCATAAAATGGTATGATAAGAACATTTTATTTACTTATTTTTACTCAGCTTTTGTAAGGGACTGATCATTTTTTAACAACAGGGGGGGCTGGTGGGTTTGCGCGCGGACGCGCGAAAAAAATTTCGACCCCCCCTCTTGAGGGGGTAAAATTTTTTCGACCCCCCCCATAAGGGACAAAAATCGCGCGCGGACGTCCCCTTTTAGCCTATAGTAACGCGCGGGGTTTTCCACTGAAAACAGGTGAAATTATTTTGACCCCCCCCATCAGAGCTTCTATCAGTTTTATTTCTTTTTACAAGGATTTGGTTGATATGGAAGGAAAATGGAACAAAAACATTCCTTTTTAGCTCCTTTTCATTTGAACAGCATTATGGGATAAAAAAGAGCATAATTTTTTAGATCTGATGATTTGAGATGAAACTTGAAATCAGTATATGGAGACCTTTTTTTTGTGGATATTCCAATTATTAAGGTCTACAGAGCCGTTCGAATTGCATAGTTCTAAATAAGTTTTTAGGGAAAAATGGGTGAATATAGGGGAAAATAAGCATTTTCCACTACTTTTTATGAACGATCCAACTATGAAAAGCTCTGGAGGCCTTCATAATTGGAGTATCCACAAACGAAAAATAAGTCTCCAGATATTGACATCAAGTTTTGTTTCAATCGATTATATATAAAAGTTATGTATCATTTCTATCCTATAATGCTGTTAAAAGTATAAGGAACATTTTTGTTCTATATTCATTCCATGCCAGTTAAATCTCCATAAAAAGGAATAAATCTGAAAAAGGCATTATAGGTCAAGAAATAAATCTGAAAAAGGCATTATAGGTCAAGTTGATGTATGATACATATAAATCCACCAATTCAGTGTCATATTGTCAACAGGTCGTTAAATGACATGAAGTGAGGTAACAGGAGTCCAGACAATTCAGTTGATGATCCAGCTTTATTGTAAGATTGGCATGAGAGTAATCAATATGGTATAACGGTATGGTAATCGCCAGTCTGACCAAGCTATATCCTGGAGCCAAGGCACCTGAGTGTCATAGGGTCCAGGTTTGGAGAAGAATAAGATGCTCTGAGTTGGTTCTGCCTGTTTATAAAGGGAGAGCCACTCAGTGTTACTCATGTGCTATTTTTGGAAGTGCACAGTGACTCAGTCTGGGGGATGAGAAGCTCAGTCCCTATCTGGTTGGATCCAGTCCAATCCGGAGTAGGAGGAGGCAGCTGCTCTCAGAAGTGAGCCACCTGGGCAGGTGAGGCCAAAAGCCCTTAGGTGAAATGATACTGGTTTTTCATGATTAGATTACAGACAACACTTATCCTTAAAGTCATTCTACCCTCCACGTGTCTTTCTCTTTAATTGGGTGTATTTACTTTTTTAAAAACCTTTGTGAAAAGATTATAAGGCTGCTTGTATTGCATGTATTAAAGGGAGGTAGTATTGGAATCTATGAGCATTGGAATGCTTAAACAAGCAACTAGTATTTCTACATGTGTGTGTTTGGATGATGTTTTATGAGCATTACATTCTTTGGTTCAGTTACACTCATAAATAATGTAAACCATAGATTGATGAGCCAGAATATATACTTAATATCAGTCCATCTTAGCAAATGCTTCACTTCAGAAATGGACATTAAAGAATAGAAATGGTCTGTGCATTTCTGAAGATTTATTGCTAAAAATACCTTCATTATTCTTACTGAACTGAATTGTTTACTTGCTTTCCCAAACAATTATTATTATTGTATACTCTAAAACAACAGTAGATATGAGTGACATTATCAGGCCCATCACTTGAGCACCACGAATAGCACTTCTTATCAATTTATTAGATCTAATATATCACCAGTATGATATGCCAGTACAACAGTAGAGAAATGAGCTTTCCCATTGGCTTCTTATCTTTTTATGATGACGAGATTATGGCCATTTCTGTTTGAAGTGAAGGTATTGTATCTGCAATATCAGACAGCCCCCATGACATAGAAGTGAGGATTCAGGCAGCTCTAACAGCATAACAGTAGCACAGTTATTGTATTTTGGTAAATCAAAGAAAAGGAGATAATTATCAAATGAATAGATCGGAGCAGGCCAATAAATTATTTCTTTTAGAAAGCCAGCAATCAGGACAACATAATTAGGATGTGAATGGCTGCATAGCATTACTTGTACATATAAACATAGTGGTAAATAAAACCTTTTCATCTTTCATCGGAAAATTTATTATATATTATACTCTGGTGGGAAGACATCAGCAGGAGGTTATTTCAAAATGGATTACAGGAGTAAAATGGATAAAAATTGAACAATGAAAAGCAATTTGAACATTCATACACAAAATGGAGTTTGCAAACCAATGTTATTATGTTTAGATATACTTGTGTGGGAAGACATCAGCAGGAGGTTATTTCAAAATGGCCTTACATAACCTCACCCCTATTATTGTTGATATTGGTGTTGGCCAAATTTGTGGCACTGATAAGGACCCAACCCCTTTTCCACCCACACTATTGCATTTACCCACGGGCCCAGTATTCCTCTTTTAGTATATATGCTGTGATCCCACTAACACAGCCTAATTGGATAGTGCAGGCTATTTGAATAGCTGCGTCCACACACTAACAGAGCCTAATGTGATAGGCATGGATTTTGCAGACATAGCAGGGGGTATGTTAGGTAATTTTGAAATGTCCTCCAGAATGAGTCTCATAGTACCCTGACTGTTATCTACATCTAAAATACACTCCAGATCAAATCCACTGTTCACTGTCATTTCTATGTTGTCCTGTGGACAATAGGAGTGTGGACATACTGGGCTCATTAATCCCTCCCTCAATCTCACCTGGGTAATATTTTTGCATCAATTTTATTCTTTGTATGTATACAGGACAATGGGAAACTGACAAGACCGTTTACCGATCTGAATGTACTTCTAATGAATCCTGACATTTCTGATCTTCTATCATATTCTGATATACTTCCCAGAAGTGTTCTCATGTTCTTCTGTGGAAATACATGGATAGATCAGGCATGTAACCTTATCCTATATATAGACACAGATTACTTTCCAGGAAGAAAATATCACTCATATATCAGTATATAGCTTTCATCCATGGTTGCCTGGAAGTGGCTAACTATTAACAGTAAATACATGTACATACGTAGTGTACAGAGAATGCGGAATCAACTTTAAAAACTAGTTGACCAACATTTGTTGAGAGGTTTTCAACATTGGTTTAACAGTCTGCCCACTAGGACCAAAGATGTGAACTTATCATGTAATGGGCCATTATCCAAAGCTCCCTAAGCGCTAATAAATGCTAAGGGGTGCTAATATAAAAGCTATGAACAGACAGCCATATTTTCTAAGTTGTCAAAAGTGATAATGATACAGACCTTGTTGTCCTCCATGTGGGGTAATGGTTATAGTTAAAGTGACATTGTCTGATTTCCTTTTCTTTTTTTCATTTCTATATCCTATTCAAATGTGTTCCATACACTTTAATTACTCCACCATTACATAGGCCTTTTGCAGTGTATTTGCAATAGATGGACTTTTGACATACCTGTACATATCCAAATATAGGAAATTTGGTGTAAATCTGAGAGTTTTTAATTTTTGGGAATCAGAGCAAATAAAATGGGTTAAAAATTTTCTCAAATTGAGGAAAATAAATATATGAAAACAAATCACACCCCAGAATAACCATGGTATTGACTGATGGGTCATGACAATGATTGGCCAATTGCATCTGTGACTAAAGTGAACCATTCAATCATCAAGGCACTGTTTCAAAATAACCCAGAAAATATTTTCATCTTCAAAGGTTTCCCCACTAGCCAGATTCACATGATCAACCCCATGATTGGAGACACAGATTCATCTTACCTTCAATGCTTCTTTGTAAAAAATAAATTGGGCTAAAGAACTCAACATCTTATTGGATCAATAGGATTCTTAAACTCTCTGCACAAAGAAGCCTGCCGGTCTTCTATTTGTTCATCTCAGGATCTAAGGGCCACACTTTGAGGTTATTAGGCATTCCGAGAAATATTTTTCTTATGATTGCATGTTTGTTCCAAGAACTTTAAACAAAGGACACAACATGGTACTGTTAATGCACCACTCAGGTGTTGCACAAAATATAGTGGTATTGTTTTCATTTCATTCAATGCAGCTAATCATAAATGTGTTTCCAGAGTTGTCATGGCAATGGTGATTAACATTATTTGAGTGAAATGTGAAGACAATATGTACATGTCCAGGGCCAATTATAGGCCAATGTAAAACCCACCCCATCCAGGCACATATAGGTCAAATGTACATCAAGTGTTTAATTGCTAATAGCTGAATCTTTATGACGTCTTTTTCTTTATGACGTATTTTAAGTGTTATACAATAGAGATTTTACATGGAAACCCAGCAGGTGGGCCTTTTCAGAGTCATCCCAATGCCTTCTGATGAAATTAAAAAAGTTCTGATTTTATGAGAAGGCAGAAGAAACACACCCTAAAATATCATGATATTTGATAAATTTCCTTTTGCCTCAAATCTCATTCAAATTGGCCTGATTTCTCAATTGTTTCCGGTGGAACCAAAGCTTTACGGCCATGTATAACACACCTTTTTTTGACGCATTGACAGCAAGAGGTCACCCAGGTCAGTACTGCAGTTGTTACACAGAGAGAGGCAGAATACCTCCTCTGGGAGCTACATCTTATACCTTCTCCTTGAACTAAAGGTGCTTTATATTTGAGGTGCCTTTCATAACTGAGATACTGCTGAAGTATCCTTGCATTGGTTCATTGAGCCAGTTGTGCGATATGTCATAATAGCATCTCATACAGGCGTATATCCCCACTGCCAAATGCACCTGGGCCTGCGCTAAATGCAATCATATTGTGGCAAATTGCTACTGCTGTAGAGTCCTTGACGTGGCCAAGCCACTGATGTGGGCAGAAGTAGGTAGGAGGCAGTGTGTGTGTATGTAGGGGTGGGGACGGGGGGTACTGAGTGGTGGGTGAGGCTGTGGGTAGGGTAGTTGGGAGCTAGATGGAGGGTGGGAGTGTTCCTCAATAGAGAAAAAACGCTGTCCACCTATGAGCCTAATTGGGCTAGTGTAAGCAAGAAGATGGTGGGAATCACATTACTGCCCTAGTGAGCTGCTCCATCAAGAGCAGCTCGGCTCAGTAGGACCTAAGAGCTGCTCGACCTCACCACACTAAATGCTGCTACTCTTCACTGTTTTTGCCCATTTAGGGCTACATAACACTTACAGACAAACCAAAAGACAGGTATTTTTAGGATACAGTGTTGAACAATCTAGGCTAGGAAGGTTAGAGTTATTTTGATATTGAGGAAAAATATGAAAAAGAATTCACACCTCAGAATAACCTTGACATTGACTCATGAGTAATGACAACGACTCAAAAATTGCATCTGTGACTTGAGAACCACTCAATCACCAAGAAACTGCTTCGAAATAACCCAAAACATATTTTCATCTTTAAAGGTTTTCCCCAACTAGCCAGACTCAAATCTACCATTCCATGATTGGAGACTCATAATAATCTCATTTGCACTGCTTATTTGTTAAAATGAGCTCAATATTCCACAATTTACATGTGAAGAGGTTATCACATCAATGGCATTTTAAAACTCTCCAAATAAAGAAACCTTCTCGTTGCATTTTTCAAGTTTTGCAGGAGAGGCAAAGAAGTGTTCCACTTACTATAGCACTAAGGGAGTGATCATTTTTTAACAACAGGGGGGGGGGCGGTGGGTTTGAGGGGGGTCAGAATTTTTTCAACCCCTTGACCGGGGGGGTCAGAATTTTCAATACCTCTGATGGGGGGGTCAAAATAATTTCACCTGTTTTCAGTGAAAACCCCGCGTGTTACTATAGGCTAAAAGGGGACGTTCGCGCGTGATTTTTGTCCCTTATGGGGGGGTTGAAAAAATTTTACCCCCTCGAGAGGGGGGGGTCGAAATTTTTTTTGCGCGTCCATGCGCAAACCCACCAGCCCCCCCTGTTGTTAAAAAATGATCACTCCCTAAGTGGAAACACCTGTAGGCACATATATCATAGACAGAGCTTCAGTACAAGTTCATAGTAGCTAGATAAGGGTCAATACATATTAAAACAGGGGAAACTCATTTTTGCCAAAATGTCAGTTACAACCATCTTGCACTAAGGCAACGTTCTGTTCTCAACTATTTGTTCATTTTGAAAATACCTTTCTCAGAGCCTCACTTTGAGGTTATTGCCATTACAAGAAATCTTACGCCTGTAGGTTTGTTCCAAGAAGTGTTAATAAAGTTCTTCCATGGTACTGTTAATGCGTCACTCAGGCTTTGCACAAAACATGGTCCTATTTTTGTCATTTCATTCAAAGTGGCTAATTCTGAGTTTAGCGTTGCCAGGGTTATCATGGCAATGGCAATTGTATGTGAAATGTGAACGCAATATGTGTGTGGAGAATATCAGAAGGAATCCTGTTCCTGTTTTGTTCAGGGCCAATTTGGTCAAATTTTCATCATAATTGCTAATCTTTATGACGTCCTTTTCGTAGTAAATCTCTCTGACGTCTTTTTTGTATTGATGGAGTTTTGTGACTGTGTTTTTCTTGTTATAAATTACAGGTGGGCTTTCCTGGAGACATCCCAATCCCCTCTGATGAAGTTAAAAGATCAATCAGAAGGCAAAAGAAACAGTTGCAAACACACCCCAAAACATCATCATATCTAATAAATTTCCATTTGCCTCAAATCTGATTCAAATCACCCGATTTCTCAAAATGTTCTACATATAAGTTAAATGAACATCTAGTCAGGGCCGCATGGTAGAATTCTGTAAATATCTAACCAGTGGGCACAACACCACTGATTAGTAGTTGATTTTGTGCTTCAAGAGGTTGCAGCCCTTTTTAACCATTTAGGCAGCACTCAGTGTTCAACTAAATCCAGCTGCAGATGCAGCCCTTAATAACGTGTGACAGTTGTAGCTCTGGATAGCAGCTACAGCTGCAGGGCTATGACATTGACAGCAGGGCATATAAAGAGCTTATAAACTATAGTCATTTGAATGGATAAATAGCCCTGCAAAGGAAGTTCTTATTAGTCAGTGCACTGCTATAGGTTTATAAGGGCTGCTTTGGGAGTTCCTAATAAGTGTTTTATGTAAGACCTTCTTAGCAGGTGTGAATAAAGGGCTGCACACATATAGCTTATTAGTAGCTGATTAATGAGTGTATTTGTAAGGGCCATTAGGCCTGCAAATGTAGTGCTTATTATCCTGTTTGTTGATCGGCTTAATAAGGGGTGCATCTGCAGTGCCTAATATTTTAGTTGAGTAGGAATGGGGGCTTCCCATGCACCCCAAGGGTACTTTTTTTTCACTAACTTTTTTGAAATCCTCATTATCTGTTCTTTTCATTTTTTTGGTGTTCCCACTGCGAAAAATTGTCCCATCACTGTTTTTTGGTGGCCATCATGGATTTTCAATGAGAATTTAGGGACTTCTGTGGAAAAACATAATTCATAATTTCTGAACCGCTAAAGATACAATTATCAAATTCTGACAGGAAACACATATTTGGGGCCCCTTTAAATGGATTAGAGCAATATGACCTTGACCAAGGTCAAGGTCACCAAAGTTGACCTTGATCTTGTAAAAATCACCAAAAATGGGCATATGACTACATTTCAACTCCTGCCAAAATGGCAATTCACCCATTTTAGGGCTGAAATCAGTGCCTTATTACACAGTCAATTTGAAGTGAGTCTTGATAACGGTTGCCATGGTAACCAAACAATGATAATTTTCAAGAAATTTCACTAATGAGCCAGATTTTGTAGGTATTTTGGTTCTAGTATACAAGATAATTGAAGAGTTTGGTTCCAAAACGCAATAAATCTGTTCCAGGTTTTCAGCATATACCCATTTTTGTAGTGCTCCCCTGAAGTCAACTTTAGTGCTATCATGACGAAATCTTCACTAAACAAAATCTGGACAGTTGAAAAATGTATTTCTCAAAGAAAATAGTTTTTGTATTACATTCAGGTATGTCTAATCTGTAGGCTTTTGAAATATTGGCCTCTTTTTTCAAAATGGCGTTTATTGCATTTTGGAACCAAACTCTTCAATTATGCTATTTGTAAAATTTTTGGCAGAGAGGTGTATCTAAGAAGGAACTATACTGATACTGAATGCTGTCGACCAAGCTTGACCTTGAATAGGGAGAAAATGACCAAAATAGAGCATCTGACTACATTTCAACTACTGCCATAGTGCAGAAAATGGACATTTGGTTCATTTTAGGACTTATAAATATAGAACACATAATTACTTTGTTAAATGATTGATTGACAGTGATATTTGATTATTGTTGCCATGGTTATCGTGCAATATTGTTTTTCAAAGACTTTCACTTATAAGCCAGATATTGTAGGTATCTTGGATATAGTTTTGGCACAGATGTGTATCTAAGTGGGTACTATAAGCTACTTGAATATGGATGACCTTGACCAAGGTCAAGGTCACCAAACTTTACCTTGAATCGGAAGAAAATGACCAAATTAGGACATGTGACTAGATTTCAACTACTGCCATAATGCAAAAAGTTGATATTTGAGCTATTTTAGGACCTATACACTTAAAACACATGTTTAATGTATCATGTTTAGCAATTGATTGGCAGTGATATTTGATTACTGTTGTCATGGTTACCATGCAATATTGTTTTCAAAGAATTTCACCTCTGAGCCTGATTATATAGGTATTTTGGATCTAATATACAAGATAATTGTGCTATGTGGATGATTTTAGGCACAGATATGTATCTAAGTAGGGACTATATGGGTCAGGTTGTCAGAAAGATTTTGCCCTTGAAGGCCCTTAAAAATTAATTTTCTAACTACTTTAAATAACCCTAACAAATTTGTGAAGGCTAAGAAAACCAAAAAATACATCCGGTTCCATTTTTATTGCTTGTTTTGTAACGTCCGGTACCAAAATTATGAAATATGGAGGTAATTAAAGTTGCTGTCAGTAATATAGAATGGTCCATTATGTATAGCAAACACATGCAATAGCAAGGCCAATATGTCTATTATTGACTTCAATTATGAAATGGAACAAAATTTGAGTTATACATGCACAGTAGACTGCCTCTTACATTATGATAAAAGTACCGGATGTTACATAACGTCCAGTACTTTTATCAGAATTATTTCACATAAGCTGCTCTCACATAGAGACAAATGCTGATAGACACACAATTCATTCACCAAAGTAGGGGATAATAGGTCCCTTTATATATAGGTAATAACAAAAATGTTGAAGATTCATTTTTTTTTCATGTAATATAACTGATTTAGATTTAGGTACTGGACGTTACAAATTACAGATTTCCATTTTCAAAGACACATGATGAAAAATTCTCATTCAGTAACATGTCCAAACCTCATGGAAATGATACCTGTAATTTTGGAACTATATACACTCGTGTATATATATATATATATATATATATATATATTTATAATTAGCCGCGAACGGTTAGGGACTACTTGCAGAGTGCAATAATATCTATGATGTCATAGTATGACGTAATGGTAAACAGTCCTCCAGTATATAAGGGGCTGCTTTGAATTAACCGTCAGTTGGCTAATCTCACCTGTACGGGTAACACCACGCCAGGTGTTTCCTTGATTTTTAATTTTTACTATTGTTATTATTATTATTTAATTTACTGAATTACCTTTGTCAACTAATTATCATGGTATTCTTATTAATAAAGGCATGTATGGTGCTGAAAGCCCCAAGGTCAGTAACCCACCAAACCCATTTGTTCCTGTCATTTATCATTCATTACTTATATTCATCGTTACACTCTTCATATATCGTATCACTTATAATATTATATTTAATGTCCATTATTACCGGTATATTCTTCCCTGGTAACGTGATAACTAATATACAATATAAAAAATAACTTTGGGATATTCCAGATGTTCTTTATGCAATACAGGTCACTTTTAAAAAATACAAATGTCACAAAAGAACAAATCTGACCATTTTCTTCACTTTGGCAGGCTACAAGTCTGAGAGCTTTTGATGCATGAGCACAAAATAACATCTTTCTGATAGCCCTAAGTGTCCTCTAGCAAATGAGTCTATGTAAGAACTTCAGAGCCATAAGAGTCCAAAATGACCCCAAAACACAAAATCTACTGCTTTCTGGCGAACTGACCCATAAGGACCCTGAATGCACATGACCTTAACCAATGTCAATGTCATAAAACTTGACCTTGAATTTGGGAAAAACCATTTTCCTGTTGAGGGTGAATAAACACGGTTTGGGCATACTTAGTAAAATATGCACTTCTATAAGGGAGAACAACGGGCCTTTCTGCTGAATTGTATGACATCACAATGGACCAAATGCAGCAGGTACTGCAATGAATTTGTATGAAGACTGTTGTAAAACATGTTTATCAATAGAATACTGAACTGCACACCTTCATGATATCATTTAGAAACCCTCTCCTGGGTTATTTAAAGTGGGCTCGTCCGCTAATGTGTGAACGATTTTCTATTTTGCTGATGGATGTGATGTATAAATAGTGCCCAGAACAAGCTGTTAAAATATCAAGACTTAATTTGCGCCTTTTCTATAGAAAACTAGCTGAAAACTTATAGGTTGATTTATTCCTATCCTAGTTTTTATTCCGGATAACATCAGGCCCTGTGATGACTGTAAACAGCTTATATAACACCAGTGCACAGGGCTGTTACTCATATAAACACATAAAGCTATAAGGGACTGTAAGCTAACGTGTGGACTCTTGACAGGTAACTTCACAGTAGACAATTTGATATAGCAGCATATATTTGGGTTCAGGGGGACATTACTCTAGAATTACATCATTTCATATTGTAGGTAAGATGAGGTTTGTGCCCTTATGTCAAATCAATTCACTTCATTTATCTGGACTCTGGCTTAAAGTTTCATCATGTACCACCCATATTCTTGTCATTTCCTATGTTTTTGATCCAGATGCATAGTTTGAGCTGGTATCTGAACAAAAGTATATGTAGCCTCCCCCCTTATCATCAGGAAGGGAAATATGCTGTTTGGGGACACATATGATATGCATTATTGAAAGGATATGATAAAACCCACGGTGCCTGTTTGATATTTTCACTGTAACAAATAAGACAGATTGGATATAGTCTAGTTGAAACATTTGGCACAGCAAACCTGGCTGTTGTTCAGGGGACAAAGGACAGGTGAGGCCAGTTGTTAGTACCCCAGGGAGTGGTCATTTATCAAATTGGTAACAAAGTCTTCAGATTTGAATCAGATCTGGTATTTTTCCTCTCCCATCCTTTGTATCAAGAGTGTCAATTCTATCCCCTCTAACCAAGGGTAATGGCTTTTCCCAACTGTTCCAGAATATGTCTTACCACTGTGGTGCAATTCTGATTGTGAAGGTTTCTGCCCGGGAGGTTTCTGACCAGGAGATTTCTGACCAGTTTCTGACCAGCCATAAACTTGCTGGATAAGGGGGAATTCCATGAGAAACTGACAGAACATGTTATCCTGGACATATTTTATGTAAATTTAAATCTTGGATATCCTCTAGAAGGATGCAATTAGATATTATCTGTCCAGAAATGAAGATTTCTGACAGGCTGTCAAGAAATCCCATTTTTTCTATTAGCTACAATATTATATCAAAAGGTTTTGGCAAAGAAGTTGTAAATAATAGTATTTAACATCTATATCTCTGAATGAAATTAGTTAAATATTGGTGGTAGCCATGCCATAGGCTATTTTCAACATAAATAATGGTTTCTGACTGGCTAAAGTTAAATCTGCTTACCACTGTCCTAGTTTTATTATTTAACTCTCATTGTTGATAGCAATAGATGGAGCTTACTATCACTTAATATCAATGAGGGGCATTGTAACCTTACTAGTGTTCTATACATCCACTTTATTAATATGCTATAATGCAGGTACAGAACACTCACAGGTCTATAGTGTAGCCTGTAGGTACATTGTCTAAGCAGTAAGGTGTTTAAGTGCTGTGCCATCGTGTGGTCAGCTTGGAATGATATTCACCCACACAAACAGCCAAGAGTGTCATGCATAGGTGGCTTAGGTGTAGGGATGCAGAGGATTCAGGTGGACACAAAGCATGGTCACATTGTAGAGCTTGTCTTTTTTCAATGATCAGACAAAACCAACAACTCACTGCTGTCTGCCTGCACAGAGTGGGTGGGTGTGGGGGATGGTGGGCGGGTAACAGGCTATGAATTCAGGGATTGGGACCAGGGGAGACCCATCCAGCGATACCTGGTACACCTGTGAATCAATAGCCACTGGCCGAGGGTGGAGGGGACATACCAGCAACCTCAGGACTAAAACAGACTGAACCCCTTGCCACAATAAGATACTATGGTAGGTCAAAAATGAGTTGCAGCAATGAACTGTTGGGGTCTCATCCAGGGGAACAATGTGATAAAATAAGTTAAAAATGAGGTCTCACTTCTTTCAACCAGTGCATGTAATGACAAATCAATGGATCATAATTTATCTTAAGCTTAACATAGATAATATATCAGCCATCTGGTCCTGCCTATAGTGTACCAATTCTATAAAATTATAACCCACAAGAAATATGACACTGAACATCCCCAACCATTGTTATACATAACTGGGTCCCTGGGTCTTGACTCCGTCTAATGCAGCCACCCCTCTAATGTGGCTGAGGGTATCTGGATTACAGGGAGAAGTACACCTTTGGGTGCTTTAGACCTATTTTGAGGTGTGGAATTTAAATCGACTGGTTGTAGAATTTTTGGGATATCTGGAGCCAACATGGGAGGGAGGGGGGCAAAATATGCTCCATACCAATCCCCCTGCACTGAAAATATGGACAAGTAGAAAAGTGATCAGCGCAGATGAGTTTAGGTGATCTTTCATGATAGATGACCAAAGGTCATCATTTTGATTACCTTATTTCTGCCACCAGGGGACCCTACTATCCAATTATGTTGTAATTATATGATTAATGCCCAAGGATATGTATTGATTTGAAGCTATACTGGAGTATTGGTAATTGAATAAACAGACAACATTGAACATGTGAACATGAATAATTCATTTTACAAAAAAGAATATTTTGTTAAAAGACCTTGAATGTGAGACAGATACATTAAGAGCTTAGACACCTTTTCTGTTTCAAAAGTTCCATTCATAAATATAAGAATAACCACCGAAGAATAACCACCGATCAGTAAAGTCGGGAGGCGTGGCGCAGTCGGTAGCGCGTCCGCTCACAGGCCGTAAGGTCGTGGGTTCGGTTCCCGGCCCGGCCGGGGCATAGTGGCAGTTCCAAACGTCCCCGTAAGGTGTCATTTGAGTTCCTCCCTGCTCTGGCTAGGCTGTGCTGGAAAGTCTCTCGGCGGTCATGGCAGACAAATGACTTGAAACAGGCCTGTCCATCTCTCACTATGCCTATGTAGTGACGGATGTTAAAGAACCATTGCCTCGGTAAATGTGTAGGGGCGTGATTTCTACCTTCCCATAGATGCGGTCACCATCATCCCCCCTCCCCATTAGACTAGGGTCCGGGCATGCAACGCCACAAGGGTAATCTCACTTCGGTGTGAATACAACCCGCGGGACCTCTCACCCTTGAGTGTCGGCCGCAAGGAAGGCACGAGGTGAGATAAAATTCGTCACCCCGATCAGTAAAATGCAAACCTATACCACCAAAGCATGGATATACTCCAATGACATTCCTGCATGGATGGGGGGAACTCAAGAATAAAACTAAAACTCTCTTGTTTAAGCCAACTAGCAGTAAAATAAAAGGAAAAGTAATTAATGATCACCCATGTCATCTCCCCCTGTGGAGTGGAGACCTTAATGTGAGGGCATGGAGGAGCAGAATAACTTCACTGGGAGTCCACAAGGAGAAATTTCCTTCCATACTGACAGTGGGCATACCAGATTCGTAAAAGGCGACAAAGCTGGGGTTTCTTGTGGCTTTGGGTGAGCATGTGAGCAGCTGGTGTGCATATGCACATGCCCTGGTCTACATGCTTGTCGTTTGCCATGGGATTCCCCCTCAGTGAACCAGGTCTAAGTGATCAAAGGCCGTGGTTTGTCTGGCCCTGCCTATGGGACCAGACAAATAAAAGAATATTTGCTATCCTTCGAAAAGAGTAGGGGAATGAAGCCCCGGTAGCCATTTTCCCCCTCACCCCTCCTCATAGATTTTGTCATTCATCACATGGATTCGGTCATTCATAGATTCGGTCACTGCTGTGTCGGGCAAGCAGCATATAAATACCTGTCCTAAGAGAAAAGAAAGGACTTCATGTCTGAAATCAAATGTCTGAGTTCCTTGATGACCCCCGCACGTAAAACTAAACAAACAAACAAACAAACAAACCCATGTCATCATTTTGATGACTGTGTTTTGCTCAGTTATGTGAAAAAAAACCAACTAATCAATTAGATGACCTAAAGTGATCACACTGATCACTTTTTTCAAATATATATTTTCTGTGTGGGCCCAAGGAAACATTCATTTGCCTTGCAGTCTATGGGGCAGTAAATAGTCCCAATCAAACTGCTGCCGAAGCAGCAGTTTTAAATGCTAATAAAAAGCATCTTTAGCCAAAGGGTAACAAACAGTACTGTTTTGGATCATGTTAGAGGAAGCGTTTTTTTTTGACCTGCCAACACTTTTCACATGTATTATCCTTAAGACTGTGGTCTCTGTCCACTTCAGAGTGGTATCAGTGTTCTTTTGGCATGCTTTTAGACAGTGCCCTGGTCAGTACTCAAATGATATGGGGAGGGGAAGGGAAGCATGAGAGAAGGTTGTGCTAGTCATAGACTGGCCCAGAAATGTTTTGGAATGAGGGGCAGGGGGCATCATATAAGATCTCACTAGCACTCATAATACAAATTTAGACCACTGCTAATTTATATCAGCAACAGTTAACGGATGCATCTACCCTGGTATAGAGCTTGTCAATCATACAGGAGGTAATAGGATTTCCTCACATACAATAATCTTAAACAATAATTTCCATTGTAACCAAGTGCTTGGGACAAGCACATAAATTTTGATTGTACAAACAAAGCAATATACAGGTTTAAAAAATTACTTTTGAGAAGGCAGGATAGAAGGTCTGTTACAGACGCTGCCTCCTCTGTGATGCCCATTGGCATACAGCTGAATAGGTGAGGGGGGGGGTAGGAGGAGCCATGTCACAGGCACTGACTCCCCTCTGATGTTCATTTCCATACAGCTGCATAGGTGATGTGAGGGAGGGGGTTAGAATAGGTGGTGCAATGCCACAAGGGGTGGGTAGGAGAAATTACGTCACAGCCACAGAGGGGTGGGTGGCAAGGGGAGAGGTATCAACTGCCCTCTGATGTTCGGCAGGTGGAGAAGCTCTGTAACAGGCATTGACTCCCATTTGAAATCAACCACCTTAACAGCTTCAGAAGGTTAGGGGGGGGGGAAATAGCTCTGTCACAAGCATCGACTCCCTTCTGACATCTGCCATTATGGATACTTATTGGTTCTGTACACTTTAATTATCATAGGAAATGTGCTTTTTATAGCTGTGGTAGAGGAAGGAACACAGAAATGTTGCCTCTGCTGTGGTCTTCAAAGTTGTGAGAAAGATTTATTGTTGGACAAAAGGCACATTGACTTCTGAGCATGCTCAGACTGTAACCAACAGGTTCTGATGTAGTAAAGGTATTTAGCTATATAACACATGGGGGAGACACTTATAGTGAGGTAATAGTTCATAGTGAGACCACTAGGGGACACCACTGTTTTGATAGTCTCTTAGAATTAGGCATATATATATATATATATATATATATATATATATATATATAGGAAACGTTATATTCAATACTTTTTATATCCAAATTATGCTCCAAAAATCTTTTTGAAGGGATTAATTACTATAGAAATGTATGGTAATGATATGGTAGCAAGTACACAAGACACAGCTTATACAGGAGCATAACCCTGTGGCAGCAGAAGTTGCGGTGCACATTATACAAGAAAATAACAATTTAGAATAGTATTAGAATGAATTAAATTACACTTCAGCAGTTCAAGTGCACCTTACAGGATGGGCCTAAGTTTGGAGTGCAGCTTCTATGCAAGGTGTGCCTTATATGCTGGGTAGGAGAGTACTATGCTGTGCTTATTTCTATAAGTTCAAGTTTCTATGACTTTGACCTTTTTCAAGGGAATCAGTATTCTGGATTCAAAATGTCCCAAATTGATAGGACAAAATGATCAGCCACTTGACATGATATGTACCTGTAAACCTGATTCAAATATATTTGCATTCTCGAGAATGAATGAGATCTATTTTAAAAACATCAATATTGTGTGTTTACAATGGCAACATATTATAAATATCCCTTCTAATCAGTGGCGGATTTAGAGGTCCCCCCCTTTTTCCCAGTACTTAAGAGTTTAACTACATATTTGCCGTTCATTCTTAGGAATGAACGGCTATAGGAGGGGACCCATTCTTAAATACAAGCTCTCATAGTGGTGCTTCCTCGCTCTCCATGTATAATCCTGTCATAGGTACAGTATTGAGTATGCCTATACCTGGATTAAAATCTGCAAATCAGTCAAGCATAGAAGTGGTGGCAGTGGTGGTGTTGGTGGACCTGTTATTGTAGACCCTGGGGACAGAGTGGTGGTAGCCCTGGACAGCTCAGGCAGGGCCATGGTATATAGCATATATAGCCCCCCCCCACCCACCTCTGAATAGTGGTGGTGGCTGTGCTCCTGTGGTGGCCCCATACCTGCCTGGCACCACCTCCCCCAGCACCATGTGGTTCTCTTCTGCTGGTGATGCATTTCTCAGCACCACTGACTATTAACCCACTAAAGGCCACCTACATGTATATTTATGTATACATGTACACATAAGTATGATGCACTTTTTAAGGAGTTTTAAGTGGCGTGGCATTGGATTATTTGGAGTCTTGGGACCATTTTCCATGTACAGTATGTCGGCCATCTTGGTTTGCGGAAACACAGGGATCCAGGCCATATATGGTCAATTTTGATCTTAAAAAGTTATCAGATGGATGTAAGTGACCATTGGGACACCTCAACTACCCAATTTTATTGTTTGCCATGTGTGTCAGCCATCTTGGTTTTAGGAAACACAGGGATCCAGGTCATTTGTGGTCAATTTTGATCTTCAAATGTTATCAGATGGATATTAGTGACCATTGAAAGACCTCAACTACCTAATTCTATTGTTTTCCATATGTGTCGGCCATCTTTGTTTTAGGATACACAGGGATCCAGGCCATACATGGTCAATTCTGATCTTCAAAAATTATCAGATGGGTGTTAGTGACTATTGGGAGACCTCAACTAGCCTATTTTATTGTTTTCCATGTGTGTCGGCCATCTTTGTTTTAGGAAACACAGGGATCCAGCTCATATATTGTCAATTTTAATCTTCAAAAGTTATCAGATGGATATTAGTGACCATTTGGACACCTCAACTAGCTAATTTTATTGTTCTCCATATATGTCGGCCATCTTTGTTTTAGGAAACACAGGGGTCCAGGCCATATATGGTCAACTTCCATCTTCAAAAGTTATCAGATGGATCTTAGTGACCATTGGGGGACCTCAAGTACCTAATTTTGTTGTTTTCCATGTGTGTCGGCCATCTTTGTTTTAGGAAACACAGGGATCCAGCTCATATATGGTCAATTTTGATCTTCAAAAGTTATGAGATGGATGTTAGTGACCATTGAAAGACCTCAACTACCTAATTCTATTTTTTTCAATATGTGTTGGCCATCTTTGTTTTAGAAAACACAGGGATCCAGGCCATATATGGTCAACTTTGATTTTCAAAAATTATCAGATGGATGTTAGTGACCATTGGGAGACCTCAACTAGCCTATTTTATTGTTTTCCATGTGTGTCGGCCATCTTTGTTTTAGGAAACACAGGGATCCAGCTCATATATTGTCAATTTTAATCTTCAAAAGTTATCAGGTGGATGTTAGTGACCATTAGGACACCTCAACTAGCTAATTTTATTGTTCTCCATATATGTCGGCCATCTTTGTTTTAGGAAACACAGGGATCCAGGCCATATATGGTCAACTTCGATCTTCAAAAGTTATCAGATGGATGTTAGTGACCATTGGGACACCTCAAGTACCTAATTTTATTGTTTTCCATGTGTGTCGGCCATCTTGGTTTTCGGAAACACAGGGATCCAGGTCATATGTGGTCAATTTTGATCTTCAAAAGTTATCAGATGGATGTTAGTGACCATTGGGAGACCTCAACTAGCCTATTTTATTGTTTTCCATGTGTGTCGGCCATCTTTGTTTTAGGAAACACAGGGATCCAGGTCATATATGGTCAATTTTGATCTTCAAAAGTTTTAAGATGGATGTTAGTGACCATTGAAAGACCTCAACTACCTAATTCTATTTTTTTCAATATGTGTCGGCCATCTTTGTTTTAGAAAACACAGTGTTCCAGGCCATATATGGTCAACTTTGATCTTCAAAAATTATCAGATGGATCTTAGTGACCATTGGGAGACCTCAACTAGCCTATTTTATTGTTTTCCATGTGTGTCGGCCATCTTGGTTTTAGGTAACACAGGGATCCAGCTCATATATTGTCAATTTTAATTTTTAAAAGTTATCAGATGGATGTTAGTGACCATTGGGACACCTCAACTAGCTAATTTTATTTGTTCTCCATATATGTCGGCCATTTTTGTTTTAGGAAACACAGGGATCCAGGCCATATATGGTCAACTTCGATCTTCAAAAGTTATCAGATGGATGTTAGTGACCATTGGGACACCTCAAGTACCTAATTTTATTGTTTTCCATGTGTGTCGGCCATCTTGGTTTTCGGAAACACAGGGATCCAGGTCATATGTGGTCAATTTTGATCTTCAAAAGTTATCAGATGGATGTTAGTGACCATTGGGACACCTCAACTAGCTAATTTTATTTGTTCTCCATATATGTCGGCCATTTTTGTTTTAGGAAACACAGGGATCCAGGCCATATATGGTCAACTTCGATCTTCAAAAGTTATCAGATGGATGTTAGTGACCATTGGGACACCTCAAGTACCTAATTTTATTGTTTTCCATGTGTGTCGGCCATCTTGGTTTTCGGAAACACAGGGATCCAGGTCATATGTGGTCAATTTTGATCTTCAAAAGTTATCAGATGGATGTTAGTGACCATTGGGACACCTCAACTAGCTAATTTTATTGTTCTCCATATATGTCGGCCATCTTTGTTTTAGGAAACACAGGGATCCAGGCCATATAGCTCACATAGCCATTATCAGCTGGGGGCCGCCATTAGACCCCGACGGCACTATGACTAACACCTTCAGCCCCCGACTCCGCAGTATATGCCAGGGATGCCTCCCATTGGTCAATAATACAATAGCCATGTGCCGTATATGGTCAACTTCGATCTTCAAAAGTTATCAGATGGATGTTAGTGACCATTTGGACACCTCAACTACCTAATTCTTTTGTTTTCCTTGTGTGTTGGCCATCTTGGTTTCAGGAATCACAGGGATCCAGGCCATATATGGTCGATTTTGATCTTCAAAAGTTATCAGATGGATGTTAGTGACCATTGGGACACCTCAACTACCTAATTCTTTTGTTTTCCTTGTGTGTCGGCCATCTTGGTTTAAGGAATCACAGGGATCCAGGCCATATATGGTCAATTTTGATCTTCAAAAGTTATCAGATGGATGTTAGTGACCATTGTGACACCACCACCACCAATACCACCACCACACTACTCCCAACCCTCACACACATTCCTTATTTGCATATTTTAATCCAGGCATAGGTTTACTTCATACTATAGCAATGGGGCAGGATTTTACATGGAGAGCGAGGAAGCACCACAATCAGAGCATATATTTAAGTATAGGTCCATTCCAAAGGCCATAGAGTTCATATATAATGATCTTTTTTTCTTGGATCATCATAGGAATATGCACGGCATTACAGCATTGCTGTGTTTACTTTCCTGAAAGTATGTTATAGATTAATAAATTGCAAAACACACAACATATGAAGGGCTTTTAGATTCCGTATTAAAATAATATTTGTTCTGAAAATTTTGATCTACTATCATATTAAAAATGTTGTAAATCAATTCTATACTTCTTAGAACATGATATGAATATGCACGGCATTACAGCTTTGCTGTGTTTACTTTGCCGAAAATATGGGATAAATTTCTAATCCGGGAAACGCACTGCAATTTAACTGCTTTTAGAATTGATATTAAACTCAGAATTGATCGTCAAATTTAAATATGAAACCCTAATATCTTGATCATAGATGACAGATCCTAAATTGAATCCTCTCAATTGCATCCTTAACACGGGCCTCTTGATCATAGATCTTAGATTCTAAATTTTCAATTGAATCATTTTCAACATAATCTCCTAACCATGGACCCCTTGTTTGGATCCCAAAATCTGCCCAAAAATAGGGGGTGCACCCCCTCCTTTTGGGCTGTGCCCCCTCCTTTTCCAAATCTTGGATCAGCCACTGCTAATGAACCATTTATCTAGGCACAAAACAGTACATGATTTGTGATACTTTGGATATTATCTCTGGGCTTCCCTAGCCCACTTAAAAGGGTCTATTTCTCCTCTTTCCTATCCCCTCGGGATGTGTGTTGTGCACATATGCGCGGGCACTGACACATTCCCCTGTGAAATTGTGTAATGTAGTTCTCGCCATGAATATGACCTTAGCTGTCGAAATGGCGTTAAACAACTATTACTCACTCACTCACTTGGATATTATCTAGAGTTCTAAGACCCACAGCCATGACACTCTCTTGGTCAAGGTCATCCGTATTCAGGGTCCTAATACTTAGATACTTATCTGTGCCAGAAATTAAACACATAGCACAATTATCTTGTATACCAGACCCAAAATAGCTAAATAAATAGGCTCATAGATGAAATTCTCAAATAAACAATATTGCATGGTAACATTGGCAACAGTAATCAAATATCACTGCCAATCAATTGTTTAACAGGGGTAATGATGTGTTCTATGTTTATAAGTCCTAAAATGAACCAAATGTCTAATTTCTGCACTATGGCTATAGTTGAAATGTAGTCAGTTGCTCTAATTTGGTCATCTTGGTGACCTTGACCTTGGTCATCGTCATTCAGTATCAGTATAGTTCCTGCTTAGATACACCTCTCTGCCAAAAATTGTACAAATAGCATAATTATCTTGTATACTAGAACCAAAATACCTACAAAATCTGGTTCATTAGTGAAATTACTTGAAAATCATCATTGTTTGGTTACCATGGCAACCATTATCAAGACTCGCTCCAAATTGACTGTGTAACAAGGCACTGATGTGTTTTATGCATTTTAGCCTTAAAATGAACTGAATTGCAGTTTTCTGCATTTTGGCAGGAGTTCAAGTTCAACTTTGGTGACCTTGACCTTGGTCAAGGTAAAATTGCTCTAATCCATTTAAAGGGGCCCCAAATATGTGTTTCCTGTCCAAATTTGATAATTGTATCTTTAGCAGTTCATAAATTATGAAGGAAAATGTGATTTTCCACAGAACTCCCTAAATTCTCATTGAAAATTTAAGATGGCCACCAAAAAACAGTGATGGGACAATTTTTCGCATTGGGAACACCAGAAAATTGAAAAGAACAGATATTTAGGATTTCAAAAAAGTTAGTGAAAAAAAAGTACCCTTGGGGTGCATGGGAACCCCCTGTTCCTACTAGACTATTTAGTGAATAACTATTGTCTGGGTTTTGACCCTGACGGGAATCAATCCGGGGATCTTTGGATTTGGGCTTCCGAGCTCTGTCCAGTGAGCTATCTTGGTGACAGGTAAAGCAATCTTATTCCCACAATCTGATCATGAATACAAAACTTATAGTTTGTGAGAAAACTATGTAGGCCCTGTTTAGCCCCTCCCCCTTGAACAATTCCTGCTCAAAACTGAATTACCCCTTCATTATTTTGTAGTCCCTACAATGATGTCAGAGATTGTATCATATCTTAGCACCAACGACACCACATGCGTTGTTAGCTCAAGTCATAGGGCATTTGTCTTTTGGATCTGAAGGTGGCAAGTTCAAGTCCCGGTGAGGATTTTTGTCAACACTGGTAAAGATTGCTTATTTTGGTAAGTCAATCTTATTGCTACAATCTGATCATGAATATCTATTCATAGTGGGTTTGGTGGGTTTGGTGGTCCCCTGCCACCCATTCCTGCAAATACTGTAAATCCTGTATATATTCCTCTAGTCCCTGGAACCATGTCTAAGAATATATTATTAGCAACACTCACCCAACCTGCCTGATTAGTTCAGGTCATACAGCATTGGACTTTGTATTTAAAGGTGGCAAGTTCAAATCCCAGTGAGGATTTTCCTAGAAATTTTAATTCTGCAGTCTATCTACCAAAAGGTAGTTTTGTTTAAACACAAACACAACCTGCATATAGGGCCTGAAAACATTACTATTCCTTTTCTCTGTAATGAGTTGAGAATCGAATTTATAGACCAGGGCTTACCAATTACTTAACCCTTTAATAGCTGCTGATACATGAGTGCATCATGCCTATAAGCTAGTTTGCATGATGCACTAATGAAGTGCTCTCCAGCTGAGTAGTTTAATAAGTGCAACACATGCAGGGCTACACAACCATTACAATTTAGATTGTTTGTAAACCCTTTATAAGCCCTACGATGTAGAGCTGATTAGTCACTTAATAAGTGGGGCTGGGCCCACTGGGTAGTTACTTTTAGACCATGGGCATGACCCACCTTAAGCTAGATTGGAAAGTACCTTCTCAGCAGATTGCCAATATGAGAGGCTTGTAGGAGGCATGGTGGGGCTATGCCTACTGCTCCCCCCTTCTATTGGGCCCCAAACATCCTAGTCCTTAGCAACCCTGGTCAAATATTACATTCAGGTGGAAATTCCTACTTTGCATAGTAGTAGAGCCATGTTTGTTAGAAATGGTCACCTTACTTGAACGACTTGGGCAATACTTTTTGTGCATATTTTACTCTTTTATCACATTTTCAAAATAAACCCTTCCTGGGGAAAGACCGTATGCATGATGAATATTTCAACTGGAAAATGTAGAATCATGAAGGTAAAACTCAACTTTCAGCAGATGTTGAGTCTCTGTTAATGCCCTTTAATGATGGACAATGTGAATACCACCCACTCACAGACCTTTCACATCTCCTAAACCACTTCTATACTGCCCAATTACACCCCATTCACACGGCTAGTTTCTTCAACTCCCACCCCTCCTCTCACCTGCTTAACACTAGCTAGCCCTTTGATGGCCAAATGATGCCCCTAGGGTGTGTGTCGGCATGGTACACCAATACTGGCGAGTCTACTTGTATACTTGCCAGCATTGCATAAATGCTTGACCCTTCGGGGTGGCATCAAAGCCATCGAGCCAGCAACATTCATGAATTCAAGCATTCTGTGTTATTCACCAGGGCTCCAAGATTAACGTATTATAGTGATGAATGCAGATACATGCCAACACTACATTTATTTATCATGATGGTGGATGCAGTACTGACGAATCATTTCACGACCGCTGCATTGATACATGACAACTATGCTACACAAACACAGTCTTGGCGAATTATGCATCAAGGTTGCATTCATGCAGCATGACTACCAAAGGCTTGTGGTATGAATGTCCTATATGACCCTTAAAGGGTCCAGGTGGCTACTGCCTTCTAGACACCCCCTCGTCCTCTCCTGCACTTCGTTAACACTAGTTAATGCCCTCCTCACTCGTCCTCCAGACACCTCTAGCAAACCCCTCCAGTCCCTACCACTTCCCCTCCCCCACACCTACTCAGCCTCACTGTCTCTAGACCTAAAGTTGCCCTTATATATTCTTCCTCCAATAATGAGTCACTCGCATTCGTTCTCTGTACATCCCTGTTACTCCAACTGCTCAGTAGTGGAGTTGGAGGGGGAGGGGGGGGACAAGCTTCTCCCCTTTTTTGAAAAATAATTCATTTATGTAAAGTTTTGTACCAGAAATTTGTCCATGCATTTATTATATAAAAATCAGTTGGATTAGCAGAAAATGGACCCAAACAACCAGAAACCTAACCCTTTAAGCGGATATTCCATCGCCGTCAGTCGGCTGAATTTTGGCTAATCCAACCGATTTTCTTCTATACTTTTGCATAATCAAAAAGAATCAGATTAGCAAAAACTAGGCTGACCAACGGCAGAGGAATACCCACTTTAGGTAGTACATCCGACAGACGTCATATTTTTTCTATATCAAATATCATCGTATCAGCAAACTGCTTTACTCCCTTAAACACTGGTTCTACAGGCGTACAATTGGTTCGAATAAATTGGTCAGATTAGTGCTAATCCGACCGATTCATGCCTGTGGAACTAGGGCTTTATCCGATAAGGTGGCTATTCTACTGCTGTTGGTCGACCAAATTTCTGCTAATCTGATTACTTTTTTTGATAAAAGTATAGAAAAAATTGGTCGGAACAGTGAAAATTCGGCAGTGGAGTAGCAGCTTAATGTGTCCTCTGATTGACCTCTGATTGACCTCCCTTCCTCCTGTACAACGCATCCATTGCTTGTGACTGCTTCCTATCAACATAATTTACTAAATCTACCTTGGTGTCTTTATTTTACCTGAACATCTGTTTACCTTCTCCAGCAGTGGTATGTACTATGTACGTCCACCATAGAGGACACTGTTCACATGGAGACTTATGGAAGGCAAGGATGGGTCCTTACTGGAAGTTTATTGGCAGCCACGGGAGTCATACCTGGGACACAAACAATTCAGGCTATTCACTATCCTGAGAGAATACTGATTAAGGTAGTGGATTTGGCCTCTCAAGAGGGCGATGCCATATCCCAGACTTTATATGAATCAGCCCTGGATAAACCACTGTGTGTTCTGGGGGTGAGGCAAAGTTAGTCAAAGAACTTTAGGCATGTAGGTCGTCCGGAGCCTAGGGTGGGGGCTGTGCATGGGTGAAAGTATTGCTAATAAACTGTTGCTGAGAGCAGGTCGTAATGGGCGCTATCCAGACTGATGACCTCCCTAATGGATCTATGGGGGAGGGGCTTAGAAGGTTTAAGGAGAAGTGATGACCTTCTGATTGTGAGGGAGGGTATTGAGGTATAGAGAGTGAAAACTACTTGCTGACTGAATCGAAGTTAGTTGCGAGTTAGCCCCGCCTTGCTACGGCTTACTTTTTTGTTCCAGCTGGGCCACTCCATTTTCATAAAATTATGTGGCTGCTTTATCATCACAAATAAATCCCTGACAGACAATCCTGATGTTTAGTCACAATAATGCCTAATAGAGTCCCACTTTGCTATAATACTCACTGACTGAGTGTTACACAGTCCCACCTTGCTATACTACTCACTGACTGAGTCTAACACAGGGTCACTTTGCTATACTACTCACTGAGTCTAACACAGGGTCACTTTGCTATACTACTCACTGACTGAGTGTTACACAGTCCCACCTTGCTATACTACTCACTGACTGAGTGTTACACAGTACCACTTTGTTATACTACTCATTGACTGAGTGTTACACATGCCTACTTTGCTATACTACTCACTGACTGAGTGTTACACAGTACCACCTTGCTATACTACTCACTGACTGAGTGTTACACAGGGTCACTTTGCTATACTACTCACTGACTGAGTCTAACACAGGGTCACTTTGCTATACTACTCGCTGAGTGAGTCTAACACAGGGTCACTTTGCTATACTACTCACTGACTGAGTGTTACACAGTCCCACTTTGCTATACTACTCACTGAGTGAGTCTAACACAGGGTCACTTTGCTATACAGTAAAACCTGGTTATAACAAACTCCCTTATAACGAAATTTGGTTATAACAAACAAAAATACCCAAAAACAAACCTCTCCTATACATTTCTATAGTAAATGAACTTGATTAGAACGAAGTGCTATTGGTATGAACTTGTTTATAACCAAGTGATTTTGACCCTCAAGGTTGAAGAATGTGAAATTAAATTCAATCCTTGGCAGTGAAGACGCCCTATCACATCCCTTGACACCTCAGCTCTCTTATACCCCCTTCTGCACTGCCAAACCCCTGTCACTCATGGTTCAAAAGAGAAGGGTGGGATGCCCTATCACACCCCTTGACAGCTCTCGGACCCTCCCCTTCCCCTACTGCCGCCTATAGTTCAATACAGACGGTTGGGATGCCCTATCACACCCCTTGTCACCTATTGGACCCCCTCCCCCTCCCCCTTCTGCCGCCCATAGTTCAATAGAGACGGGTGGGATGCCCTATCACACCCCTTGTCACCTCTTGGACCACCTCCCCCTCCCCCTACTGCTGCCCATAGTTCAATAGAGACGGATGGGATGTCCTATCACTGTATGTGCATCACACCCCCCCTCCACAGATGCTGAACTTGGTTATAACAAAATTTGGTTACAACAAATTTTTTCAGCTTGTAAGAAGGGATTCGTTGTAACCAAGTTTTACTGTACTACTCACTGACTGAGTGTTACACAGGGTCACTTTGCTATACTACTCACTGAGTGAGTCTAACACAGGGTCACTTTGCTATACTACTCACTGACTGAGTCTAACCCAGGGTCACTTTGCTACACTACTCACTGACTGAGTCTAATACAGGGTCACTTTGCTACACTACTCACTGACTGAGTGTTACACAGTCCCACTTCGTTATACTACTCACTGACTGAGTGTTACACAGTACCACTTTGCTACACTACTCACTGACTGAGTGTTACACATGCCTACTTTGCTATACTACTCACTGACTGAGTGTTGTTACACAGTCCCACTTTGCTATACTGCTCACTTAGTGAGTCTAATATAGGCCCACCACATGGGTCTAGAGGGCTTAACTTCATTTGCCGTTTATATGACAGGTACCAGCATGATGGTTGGTCTCACTTTATGAACCTGGGATATCTTCCGAAAGTCGGGGGGGGGATGGTGAGCTGGGCTCAATATAAGTCGGAAGAACCCAATATCTCATGGGGATATCATCTCTATCTGATTTGGTCAGGTGTATCATTTGGGTTTGAAGACAATTTGTAGGCTTCACTTATTGCACTCACCAAAGTTGCAATAGGGTACATGTCATTATTTTATGTGAATAACTTCTTCCCATAGAGATAGCCTTGCAGGGCCGATCCGCACACCCCCAGTGGCATAACGTGTGCTGATCCACCACAGCGGCCGATCCGGTACCGTAGCCTCGTTCTGGGTGCATGTAAATATTCAAAATGGCAGACCGGCGCTCGTACGGGGAACTACGGTACCAGATTTTGATAATTTTTCCTTATTTAAACCCTCTAAAACATAAAATAAATATAGAACTAAACTCCCCTGGTGTCCTCGGTGGCCTCGTACACCATGGTCATTTAGTTCTATCTATTTATTTTAGATTTATTCATGTCAGGAGACAGAGGGGCATACATGTGTGTTTAAACATACAATCCCCTAGGAAAATAACAATTCTTGTCAAAGGATACTACCATTAGATCCACCAAATGTAAGATTAGATCACATTCCATTGGCAAGTAATAATCTTGTAGACTACAAGAATCATGATAGATGGTTCAAATGCACAGTAAACTTGTAATACCATCTAGACTTGCCTCCCCCATTAATAGCATTGTATATTCCTACCCCTTTACATGTACTCAGCCCAACCACAGCTGGCTCGTGGCTCCTTTCATCTGAAACAATATAGAACAGAATCCTCCTCTCCGCTCTCCCGGAAGTACCCCACCGGAAACGGATGGGATTATGGGGTGCTAGACTGCCACCTATTGGCAGCTCCTGACATTTCATGCTAACCCTCAAAGGGCTGGATGGTATCTTGGGGTATCATGCCCCTTGGTCATCATGATACATGGATGCATCTCTGGTGAACAACTTACTAGTGATACATTCATGTATCATGTCACTTCAGTTTAGTATGTGCACTCACGACGGTCGGCATGATGCACTAATGGAGTCCTAGCGAACAGACTCTCCAGCACTGCATTGGTGCATCTCGGCAGCAGAGGAGCACGGAATTGGTGGTATCATGTGGTCTTTAGTTTTGATCCTTTAAGGGTCGTTAATGCATCTATCCATTATGCCATTGATCTACAGGGTGCATGAATGCAGCCCTGGTGCGTAACTCACCAGGGCTGTATCAATGCATCATGCTGAGTGACCCTATGGGGTTGATACATCCCCGGAGGGTCGCCATGATGCTCAAATGAAGTAATGGCGAGACGACTCGCCAGCACTTCAATGGTACATCATGACGACTAATGGGTTATTGCACTTCTGCATTAGCGGCCCTCAAAGAGTTAGACGTAGTGGGATGACGTAGATCGAGAAAGTGGGGATGGATGGGGGGGGGGATGGTGGTGTCTAAGTGCAGAGCACTAAGAGACGTGCCATAGAAGTGTGGAGTAGTGGAAGGAAAGCTGGTAGTTGTAATGATGATTCATGTTGCCAAGGGTCCACCACCAAAGTGACGGTTTGAAACGGAGGTGGACAGAACGCCCACATCTATTGGAGTGCTTATTATTTGACAAATAGGGGCAAGGGGGGGGGGGCTGTAGTTGAATTTCACGCTGATAAAAACCCTCACCCCTTTTGGAGGGATTGTACCCCTCCTCTAGAGTGGTCGACAATTCTGTCATCTATTGCATTTTTTGTTTGCTAAAAAGGGATAACATTTCTGGCCTTTCTTTTTAAGGGTCAGTTTTGCACCCTCTCCCACCAATACCCCCCCCCCCACCCATGTTGTTAAATAATGACCACTCCCTAACCATCATGGGAATAAAATGACGAGTTTTGTTTGAAAGTAAAATGGATCGTCTAATACACCAATCCCATCTCCGCACTTTGACCACAAAGCTTTGTAAATTGAAGACATTGACGGTCAGAAGATTTAGTGTTTTAAGATGACACCAAAAACTATTAGCGATGAGTCAACAACAGTAGTAAGCAAATAGGCCTCCATTTGCACTCAGATACCCTGTACTCGGACAGTCCCCTCCCCCCTGTTGCCCTTCGCACAGTCCCAAGTCCAAGCTGGTCATGAAACATATGTTATTTATCGAGTTATTTCCAGCTTATTTGGTTTGAAAGAGTTGGTAAATTACCGTTACAAAACATGTATCTGTGTCTTTTGCGTGCACTCCAATATATGAAAGCTTAAAAGGTTCTTGCCAATCTGTCTAGCAATCTAAAACAAATTCAAACAAAACTTTAACAAACCACAGTGACCTTCATAAACAAAGTTTATGAATGCCGCTTTAAATTGATGCACCATACCGTGGGATTGTATCAACTCCACGGGATCGGCTTGATACGGGAATGCATCGTGCAAAATTTACATGCTTCAAAGCACTGTGCCTTCCTTAAAACGATAAATGGAAGAAAGGGGATGTTAAGAGAGTGGTCATTATCTATCAAGAGGGGGAGGATGACTTTTCTAGCTACCTCAAGACATTATGCTTTCCCTGTACAGAAGATATTTGATGGCAGGGCAAAACCACTTTACATCCCCCCTCTGGAGGGGTCGCACTATTTTACACCAGGCCCTGGTGGGGTCGACAATTTTTCTGACCTCTCTGGCTGCACAACCCACCATCTCCCTCCTGGTAAAAATGACCATTCCCTGAGGGAGGTGGGTTGAGACAGTATAGGCTGATCTAAATCAGGGTTGGAAGCAGCAGCGACACTAATACCGAGCGACAAAACGTGTCTCCTCAAGCGTTTTCAATCATAGCCTTACACTAGATGCATGAATCAATGTAGAGACATAAAAACCCAAACCACCACCACTACCAGCACCTCATGACTATACTCTGTCCAGCCTATTGTCTACCCGGGTTGTATCTCTTGCTCTGCCTAACTCTCTGAGGCCGTGCTAAAGATTTCAAATTTTTCTGTAAATGACTTTGCATGTAAAAAGAACCCTCCTTACTATGCATACTTGGACCCCTGCAGTAGCTCAGCCTTTAACCCGTTAAGGGCTGCTGATGTATTAATTAGTGCATCATGCCCATTGATCATCATGATGCAGCAATGAAGTGCTGGAAAGACCGCTCGCCAGCACCTCACTGGAGCATCATGCCGACCCTCCGGGTCTGTATCTACCTCGTATAGGGTCGATGTTGGCATGGATGAGTTACCTTTAAAGGGTTCAGGACAGCATATCGCGTCATGACTACAATGGTGAAGTACTGAAGAGCAGAAGACATTATCCAATGACCATGCATACCTACCCTGATGTTTTCTAGAGGGAGTGTGCCACTGGGGCGATTTCCGCTGACGATCTGATGCTGAATACAGTTAAACTCGTCAAATCAGCGTCGGTTCGGCAAAAATCCGTCCAAATGCACACCTCTAAACTACACAAAACAGTGGCGGATTTAGAGGGGGGCGGGGGCGAGCGCACCCCCCCTATTTTCTCAGTAACTAAGAGTTTAGTTACATATTTTGGACCCCAAAATTTGCTCAAAAATATAGGGGGTGCGCCCCCTCCTTTTGGGCAGCGCCCCCTCGTTTTGCAGATCCTGGATTCACCACTGCAAAACCACGCAGTTTGTAACTCTTAAAAACTGGACGAGCTTTAAACCTTCTCCACTCTTCCCCTTGCTTCAATCCTCCCTCGATCCCATTCACCATCCACTCCCTGCAGTATGGGGAGAGCCAGCAGCCTGTGAGGTAAAGGGTCGGGGCGGGGGAAGGGTTTCTTTGATCGCCACTGCCTGCCGTGCTTTTCTCCCTCTTCAGCCAGTCGATACTGACTCTAATTGAGAGAGTAAAGTTGCGTCATTAGATGTCAATGCTGGAGCGGGTAGAACGGTCTGGAGTAATCTCTCCCTTTTGTAGGCCAATCATCTAAACACTTTAACCCTTTAAATGCTGCTGATACAGGAGTGCATCATGACCATTGGTCGGCATGATGCACCAATGAAGTGCTGGCGAGACTGCTCGCCAGCACTTCATTGGAGCATCATGCCGACCCCACGGGGTTGATACATATATGTATTCCCAGAGGATCGGCATGATGCTCCAATGACGTGCTGGCGAGCAATCTTGCCAGCACTTCATTGGTGCATCATGACAAGCAATGGGCATGCAGCATTAATGCATCAGCGGCCCTTAAAGGGTTAATATGCATTCATGGTTCATGTCCATTGGGTTGGCATGATGTATAAATGTAGTAGCTCTGGTGAGTAGACTCACCAGGTCAAATGGAGAATTTTAAGATCGATTAGTACAAAAATGCCTTGCCCTTCCAACATGGTGAGTTAACTCGTGTACCAACGCTGAATTGGTGCATCCTGACAACAAATGAATATGAGTCTGGAGGCATCATGCGGCTCACAGAGGCTTAAGGTTGGCTAACGTTAGTAGGATTTCCACCAGATTCTCAGCAGATTTGGTGATATTATCTTTTATTTTTCTTCAAATACCATTGAGACATGGGGTTCTACATCTACCTTTGCTATTTTACAGCTGCATAGAAGCCCACACAGAGGATATGTTTTTAAAGGCCTCCATGCATATGAAAGCACAGTGCGGCCCCCGAGGGGGGCACTTGAATTTTTTTTTTAGCGCCTCCCACGCTGCATAGCGGCGATACCGCGAAGCGGTACGGGAGTGCGCTATGATGATTTCATTTGCCCCATGTGATGAGGTCTCACAATACAAAATAACAGTGGGAGGCGTTTTTTTACGCGGTCACAACGGCATTTCTTGTTATGGGGGTGTTCGGCTTGGCCTCTGACAACCATCCTTGTTATAGTGCAGTCATTATGTTAAAGATTCTAAGGGTTTTCGGCAGATCTGGTGGAAATCATAAAAATTTGCATACAGGGCCTTTAGATAATGCTGAAATGAGATCCAAGTGGATACATTGATTTTCAAGAATGTTTCCCCTCTAAAATTCATGTTAAATATAGATTCTGTGAAAATGATGAATAATTCTATAAAAGTTCCTTGTCTTTTACCTAATAGGTTAATTTGCAAAACTGAACATGGGGAATCATTTATCACATATACAATTAACCATAGGAAGTACATTATGTGATGTTTAAAACAGCAAAACAGCAATGATGATAGCCTAATTAGCATATGGAAATGAGGTAAGTATTTGTATGCAGCTCAGTCATTGGACAGCTGAGAGTTTATCTCCTGATAGTAGACTCCTGGGCCAGAATGCAGTGGAAAAACAGTACAAAAGCAGTACATGAACAGTGTAGTCTAGCAGTAGTGTTTCAGTACCAAATCAGTATGGAGAACAGTGGTGGTTTAGTATCCACTGCTATTCATCTGTCAAACACCACCTCATCAATGTTGGGCCCCATAGGGTGAAAATGTAGTAGATATGGACCAAGCTGTGTTGGTTATTGCTACTGATACATTATCATAGTTCCAGTTTCAAAATCCTCCATAAAAAACATAATTTCTTAATTTATATCCACATATTATTTACGGTTTTTAAGAGCAGACTCTGGGGCTTAATATGAAAAGAGTGTAAAGTCAATTGTTTTGGGAGTATTCTATCAGTGGCTACTGGAATACGAACTGGTTGATCAGTATGTTTTTAGTATCCACTGTATTCAGAAGTATTCCAGGCTAGGTGCAACACATTTGTTATCTACCTCAGGTAGAGAAGAAAATTAACCAATCAGAGGGCAAGGACTATTTCAGATAGAAACCTATAACTTGACACAGAGCATGGTATGAGTTGCTAAATGATGAAAGTACAAAGACTTATATAGCTTAGATTTCTGGCATATCCAACCCCTTCCTGGCATTGGCATTGGGAGACACAGCTTATTCCTATCTAGCAGCAGGTCAACTAAGCTCATTCCAGGACTATCCGGCTTTTTCCTGACCTTTACAGCCTCATCTAGGTCATTCCCACCCTATCCAACACATTCCTGGTCCATCTTGCTCATTCCTGGCCTATCTAGCTCATGCCAGGCTCATTTCCTGTCTGGCTAGCTCATTTCTGGCCTGTCTAGCTAATTCCCTGCCCTTCTTATTTTTTTTTATTTGAATTATATATGGTATACTATTTGAGATATATGTGCGTGCGTGTATATCCATTGTTTGATCCTAACTATAAAAATATCAGCATATTTATTTGATGCGCATATATTTCACATGTATACTGCTACTCTCCAAACTAGAGTGACCTATGTACTCTGTGACATATTTCAAATGGGCCCGAGTCTGTTTGACATGTTGTAAGATAAGTTTTCACACAATCACTCTCCACCGCTACACCAAGAGCTATGTTTGGAGAGTGTGTGTACCCTAGTGACTAAAATCTCACTCCACGATGGCAGCCACCAGTCTTGCCTATCTAGCTTATTCCTGGGATATCCAGCTCATTCTCTGCCCTTCTAGCTCATTCCTGGCCTGTCTAGCTCATTCCATGCCCATCTGACTCATTTCACACCTATCTAGTTCATATACTGTCTCATTCCCGGCCTATGTAGCACATTCCTGGCCTATCCAGCCTATTACTGGCTGAGGTGGCCTATTACCTCTTCTATCACAAGAATTTGCATAAATTATACTAGTTAGAGACTGTCCAAATAATTTTAAAAACCACTATTAAAACCTCTGATCAATAAAATAGAAGTTTAGTCAGGATTAAATTATGTGCATGATACTTGAGACCACTAGAATTATTGACTTATTCTTACCTGATTTTGATAGGCAAATTAGTTATATTTTATGAAAATAAAAGTCATGGACTGCTAATCTAGACCTTTATTAAATCAAAGTACATTCTTTGGTCTACATTATTTATCCACATAGATATCATTGTGATATAATTTACATGTATTTACTGTCAGATTAAATAGGGATTTTATACTTTATATTTTCAATGTCACATTACTTGTAGAAAACTTCAGCAAAATTAATGTTTCCACTTAGATTTGGATTCAGCATACTCAAAACTCCCTGTATCCCAAATTTCATGATTTCTGCCAAATTTGCCAAACCATTTCACATAATGACTGCACTATTAGAGGTATTTTACCCTTGAAAGTCAACCCTTGTAAGAGCATTTTCAGCCATTTTCAAAGGAAAATCTGGTAAATAAAATCACATTTTGTAAATTGACTCGAAAATGTCAATTTGCTATGAAAATTTTCTCGAGAAACCAGCAAAATTTGATCCAAAACGCGGGCTTTTTGCTCAAAAGTAGAACCTTGTTAGGGAACTTTTCTCAATAATAGACCCTTCTTAGGGGGATTTTTCTTTAAAAATAGGACCCTCCTTAGGGAGACTTTGGTCAAAAGGTGGCCTTGCTAGCGCACACATGTGGTACCAAAAAATAATATGAAGTGCCCCCCCCTCAGGGGTGCGGCCACGTGGTGCTGCAGTGGAAGGACTAGGAGCTGGTCGTAAGTGGGACAAACACGGGAACAACCCTGTTATCTCTACTCCAGTAAACAAAGGAAACACCCATTTCGTGTTCCCATTTCCCTCATTTGTCTTTTCTTTTGAGGCTTCCAATTTAGACTTAATTACATCGTGGTACTATTTAGGTCGGCTTTGTAATGAAAGTGATACTGGTACTATGCAATGGAATGAAGTTGGTAATATTGATCCCGAACATTTCCTCTGTGGTCTGACAGTTTTCTTAGTTGATGTAAGGAAATGGTGTAATCCAACTGTTCAGTGGCTGATTTAGAGTGGGGAGGGGCGCGGGGTGCCCCCCCTTTTCCCCTGTACTTAAGAGTTTATATATACCTGAGTCTTCAATATGATGACTCTGTACTGTCTGTATTGTCATCCTGACGACTCAGGTCGTCAGGATAACCACATAAATTCGTCATTTTGACTAACTAAAGATGTAGTTTTAGGTATCGTCAACTTGAGGACCTAAAGTGGTCACCGCTGACTAGTTTCGGATCTTCCATGTTTTCAGTGTTCTTTTTTTCATTTTCAGATTTTTTAGACCAAGATATTGGGCTTTATCTTTTGGCAATAATTCTTCATCAAACTTTATACAAATGCCAAGACAATAATTCACAAGAAGATATGAGGATGGTATCTTTGGTATCTATTAGCATTGTCTAGGTCGCTTTGCCAGTAATAATAGGGTACCATACCCAATGCTTATAGCAAAAATGACATTTTATGTACAAATATTCTACCACATTGGGATGTAGAATGACAGGTACCTTTCATGTTAATTCCTTATATCTGTATGCAACATATTCTTTTTGCTAACCAAGATAAGTACTAGTATACTTGTTGCTCTCTCATGATAATCTAAGAACTGGGGTGGCGTTATTAGTGTGCCCATAATTATATTAATCCCTTATGACAATCAGGTCTCTATCTATGCATAACATTTAACTGGGAATGTGATAATCTCCCATATATAAGCTGCAGTGCCATAAGCCTCATCCAAACTTTGGAATCAGCTATGATCCGCTTCTGGAGCCACCTCTAGCAATTAAAATTAGCAGTTTGGATGCTGTTCCATGGGGGTGCAAAATTGTCTATGAGCCTCAACACTTGTTTGGACTGATTCTACGTAAACGTATAAGCCAAGGCTTATACATAAAAGTTGGCAACTATACAATTGGGAGCGTTATAGTTGACAGGAATGTAGGTCTTATAAACAGAACAATAATAACAGTGGACTTCATTGGGTTGATATCTTGTGGTTGGTCTATATCATCATTAATAGCATCATGGGATTTTTGTTAATTTTGCTAGGCAAAACAACTGTTGTTTTGCATCCAGGTGACTAAACTAGAAACTAATAACACTACTGGGCCACTTCTATCCAATACAACTGACATTGTTTAGACCCTCAGGTGCATTTTTACAGGAATGAAGCATGTGGTGCTAAGCAATTATGTAATTGGCAGTAATGTTGCTAACCAGGAAAAGGTCCTAGCAACACTGCCATCACATCCATTGATTCATTGAAATTTGGTTTATAGCTGAGGCAGAAGATAGCTGGGGTGGGAAATGATAGAGAGGAGTTTTAGCTGTATATATTAGCTATAAGAGCTAGTTGTTGGGCAAAATATGTTGCTAAGCAACCGCCTGTAGCAACAATCCAATACCACCAGTAGAATCCTTGGACCTAATTTAGGGGAGATAGGTACAGTTAAAATCCTTCTGGGAGCAATATTGCTACTGTGGGAGATGGCATTCTGATTATTTGGTGGCCATATTGGATTTTGTCCATTTTTAAGGGAAGCACACATAGGATTATCCAGGCCTTTGAGGATAATGATAAGCATACCAAATCAAGTCATTCCTGCGAGTTTCAGCTTTGCGTTATTTTATTCCGGATAAAAACCTACATGTCCTGAACTAATGGTGTAAAATATAAAGAGGAGCTCAAATCAGTCAAACCTTCCATCACTGGCTGGATGTCGCAATAGCTTGCTAATTAGAACTGTGATTCACCCTGTATGGCCAACAGAGTGCATTTAAAAAAATATGGTGCCCATTTAGGTGTCCATGCATGACCTCAACCCTAGTAGGTAACTCTCCAAGGCTGCATTCTTGTATCATGTCACACCTACAAGATTGATACATTCCAAAAGGGTTGGCTTGATACTCCAATGTATAAAGTACTGGCAAATACATTGCATTAGAGCATAAGATGATTAAGGAATATGGAACTGGAGGGATCATTTGGCATTGAAAGGGTAAATAGCAATGTCTACTGCTACAAAACTATTTGCCAATCACATCCTAGGACTGCCTGATAGATGTAGTATATTCCACTAATTAATGCAATAGTTAAAAAGGGACATAATCTAATCGGCTTAACACACCTAATTCTGTCCGTCTAATGGCATTGTCTCACAGAAATCAATACATATTCTTCCTCATCAAATGTTCTTTAGTCCCATGAGCCGCATGGTGACTCTTATTTCCTGTATCTTTGTTCGTCATGATGCATCAATGCAGTTTTGATGAGCACTGCATTGATGCATCATGTTGCCCCTTCAAGAGTGTATCGATCGGCATACCGATCAGCCGATTAGACCCAGCAGGCTAGAGCTACATCCTTGCATCAGTCAGACCAATGGTCATATTGCGTAAATGCACCATTCAATACTTAACCTAAAGTGTTAAGCCGGTGGATATGAATATGGCTTATACCAGGAAGCTATAAATGTACCAGTATCCGTAGATCCTTAAGTTCATGAGTCCTAATAGATACTGTACTTGTTAAGTCTAATAATTGCAGAGTCAGTGAATTTCACTAAGACAGGTGGGATTCAGAATAGAGAAGAAAAATGCAATGGGATAGTGCAAGGGACGGCCTGTAATATTGCCTGGTCTGGAGAGAGCAATGATTTCAAAATACTCTCCTTTTTTTGTTGCCATTTTGCAACATCTAGCATTTTTAGAAAATGATGCATGATGTTTTGTGTTTGGAGAAATGAAAATATTTTAACTTTACCAGATTCTATTGGATGTGGAGATCCGCTGGCTCCAGAATGTAGAAACCTGGTGTAAGTCTAAGTAAGTGTAAATATGTTTACATGACAATATGTAAGGGTAAAGTGAAAAGACACCATCTAAGAATGTCTCCTTCTAAGTGGCGAATTCAGCTGAACGGTCCATTTCTCTCTGCAGAAACAAATATAAGAAATCTTTCTGTACTTGCCGCCTGGTATCATAAACTGTTCTATGCCTCCTCAATCGCGATCATTGGCACAGAGTGCTTAGGAGAGTGGGAAGTGCCCCATCTACATCTTTTAACTCTTTAAGGTGGCATGTGACTTCAACTTAGTTGGTGTCATGCATAACTGCAGCAACGAGGAGTGACATTGCAACGCCTGCATATAAGTGCATCATGATGTCTCTCTGGTGTTCATGAAGGGTAAGCATGATGCCCCAATTTTAAACCTGCAGCAATACTGGTTAGTAGACTCTGCATTGGGGCATCATGGCAACAAAGGCACAGGAAACTAGGATTACTGTACCCTTAAAGGTTTTAACTGAAGTAGAGCCACAGAAAAGCAGGATAGGCATGATGCACTAACACAGTGTTCGTTAGCAGACTCACTAGCATCGCATTAGTGCATCGTGATGATCAAGGAACATGAGCCTGGAAGGCATCATGCAAGGCTTAAAGGGTGAGTAAGGCGGGAGGTTTTCAGACCGCTCCCACCACATTTTTTAGCCTTTTATTTCTAAGAGACCATGAGGAAGACACTTGATGGTCAATACTGCACTTCACTCCCAAAAGGACCAATCAGGACTCAATCATGGGGTGCCGTCCATGTGAAATCAATACTGAGCTTTTTTTCCTTTTTCTTAAAGTAGTGATATTATTTTGTTTAGAATCTTCTTCATTTATAGAAATTCCTCGATTGAAAGTGTCCAGATCGTTGTAACACCTAAACCATCGCCATAATATGATAATGGCCAATTCTCATGAAATGGTGTAACACAGTGAGAAACCATACATGCCACATAAATCCTGCCTTCATATAACTAGTAATAATAATAACAACAAGACCACTGACTCACGATGAGGTTGGGCGTATTTAATCATGACAACAACATGATTTATCACCGCTATTGCTGGCAATTTTCCAATACTGATAACAACCAGTCCTTTGTGTGTGTCTCTGGTGAACATCGGTGCACACCTGTACACACACCTGGGTCCTATCCCCACTTGCTGGTGCCTACCTACATAGTTCATTAGTATTATCCAGGGGGAGTCACTTGTCCTTGCATTTATAGTCGACATAAGCAAGCTTATGTGCACAATATATCATTTTCCCATATATGCAAGTTTGGAAATCAACACAATGATTAACAATGATTAACGACATTTATAATCTCAAAATAAGATATTAGATATGGAAGTTCAAATTATCCAAGTATCTACAGACCACTTTCAAGCTATGCTTACTTGTATTGAGTAAAGGTTGAACAGCAGCATACATGCCACATGGAACCATAATGTTCCCTACCTCATATATCATTTCTCTCATCTCAGGTTTCAAATGATTGATCCAAATTCTAACTTGTCTATCTAGTTCCATACTTCATTAGCTTTGATATCTGATATTTGAATCCCAAAATTAAATATACAGGGAATGGAATTATGTGTAACGTTCCTCAATGTGTGACCCCATTTATCCCGATGTTTTCCAATGGCCAGCAAACGTGGATGTGGGCCAAAGATTTTGAGATTCCCCTTTCGCGAGTTTTTTTGACCCTATGCGGCGCTAAAATGCCATACTTGATTTGAATCTTCAAAGCAGTTGAAGGAATGAAACCAAATGGGGACGAAAATTAATGATTGGTTTGTGCACACAGACCGATTTAGGCTTTGTGTGTATGTATGTATGTATGTATGTATGTATGTATGTATGTATGTATGTATGTATGTATATATATATATATATATATATATATATATATATATATATATATATATATATATATAAAACTCTTTGGTGACTTTAAGGTTTGATTTGAGACACTGATCGCCATTTTGGCCAAAAGGTTTTGTTACAAACAATACAGTTTTTTTGGCCTATCCTTATCCCACTACCTATTCTTCTTATATAGATAGTGGCTAAGCTGTGTGATTATGTTTTGGACCTTTTTATCCCGATGTTTTCCAATGGCCAGCAAACGTGGATGTGGGCCAAAGATTTTGAGATTCCCCTTTCCCCTTTAATTTAGACAGTTTGCCAGTAGGAAGAATATTTGAAGGTACATGGATTCCTATACTAGATTGCTGGCCAACCTGGCCAAATGCCCAAAATGTGTGGAAGACACCAACACTGATGGACAAAATCATTGCTGGCTATTAATAACATCAAAAATAATAATAAAAAAGTCACACTCTAATCCAGTCTCCCACATTACACAACTTAATTTGTGACATGAACTGGGAATAGGGACCTTAATGCACCCCGCATTAAGGGCCTTTTTCGCAGATCCTGTCACATTTGCAGCAATTGCCTCCCATACCTAGCAAGCCGTGCCTGAGTGATCCGTGATAAAAACCTTTATGGTTAGATATGGAGATCCACGTACCAGCCTCAGTCCGTGCCTGCTGGGGCAAGGAGGGGGTCGTCAACCCTGTAAGAGATCGTATCGACCCCGTAGTGTTGGCAGAACGCATGGATGTAGTAGCCCTGGCAGCAAAATGCATGAATGTAGCCCTGCACTCACCAGGGCTGCATTCATGCATCATGCCGACCAATGGGCATGATGCATGAATAACATGTACCCCTGCACTCACCAAGGCTGCATTCATGCATCATGCCGTCCAATGGGCATGATGCAATCGCGGCCTTTAAAGGGTTAATGCATTAGCGGCCCTTGGAGGGTTAGGAGGTATTTTTTTTGTCTCCAAGATGGCTCACTGCTCACCATGGTTACGCTGTTATTGAACTATCCGGTAAGGGACTTGCGGCTAGGTGGCGCCACAGCAGCTAATCGTCCTCAGGGTGCCACAAATCAGGTACAAGAGACACATATGGGAGCTGGTCCTGGCGGAAGGTGTCTATATAGGAGGGAAGGGGGAGGCTGTGGCTGGGGAGGGGGCGTATAGTTGTGGGATGGGGAGGGGGACTAAGGGAGTGGTCATTATTTATCAACCGGGGTTTTCACGCAAAATTTTCGCCCCCCCCCCTCAACGGCAGTCAGAACTTTTTGTGCCCTCACCTTCCTCTTCCAAGGGGGGGTTTCCACGCCCTACTTTGATATATAGTAGTGTGCAGGATTTTTTGCTAAAAAGAGGCTACATATTTTAGGCCCCTCCCTTAAGAGTGTCAAATATTTTTACCCCGCCCCCTAAGGAGGGGTCTGATTTTTTGTTATGCCCCCCTCAACCGCCCCCACCGTAATCGATGATTAATGACCAATCCAATCCATAAAAAGACACTTTTGAAGCTGGTCCTGGCTGAAGGTGTCTATATGAGGGACTGAGGAGACTGAGACTGGGTCTGGGGGAGGGGGGGGGCTGGGTGTGTGTGGCTGGGGGGGGGGTGGGGTTGTACAAGGGACATACAGCTGATCGTGGCTGAAGGTGTCTATTTCTCAGTTCATTATATAAAACATACCTCTCCATTCTTCGCGCTTGGGCGGGGGGGGGGGGCTTCAAATCATCAAGGTGTCTATATATGATGGGGGGGGGCTGACTCTGGGGTTAGGAGGTATGTGTGTGGAAGCCAAGCTTTGTATGTTTATATGGGGGGATGAGAATTCGAAGCGGGGGGGGGGGGGGTGGTGGTGGTACAAAGGGAACATATGAAGTCAGCTCTGTCTGAATATATACCTATATATGAGGGACACCTATGAAGGCAGCCCTGTCCACATATAAAGCCAGTCTAGCTGTGTGTGTCCAAATTATATGAGGGGCTCGGGCTGGGGTTAAAGGCGTGACTACAGGGGTAAGGTGAGTAGTTGTAAACTTGATGGGACACAAAGGATGCCAAACCTGCAAGTATGTGTCTACTTAGGCCCAAAATCTTTTTTTCATATATTTTTACCTTCTTTCCATCCAGATGAAGGATCGAAGATTTTGACCCAAGCTCTTCATGAATTGGCTGGTATAACAGATTGAAAGCAATATTTGCTAGCGTTATCAGTGATAAAGATTCAACATTTGGCCAAACTAAGCCTCAGTAAAAAAAAGAAAGAAAAAATAGAAATAGAAATCTTACCTGAAACCTACAATATTTTTTAGGCCTTAGTGAACATGACTCGAATTGTGAACGTTTGAAACTAGGTGACTTTGGGGAGGTGACTACTTCTTAAGAAGAACTCGACAGTTTCTAACGAATTTAATAAATCATCTTTTACAACAAAAGAAAGAAGCAATTTACTGTGGAGTGACTGGAGATGAATCTTGAGATCGTCTTAGAATCTAGACTTGAGAACATTCTTGAGTATAAGATATTCAGTGGCGTGTCCACATTTCCAGCAAATAATCATACACTGCAAAAATGGTGTTTAGATTTTAAACATGTTTAGGTCTAAACACGTTTAAAACCTAAACATATAGGTCAGTTAGGTGTCTCATGGACTACACATTTAGGAAATGAATACTTTTATCCTAACTACATAAACATTTATGCTAAACATGTTTAGATGCTTAGAGTTGAGACAGTTGAATAATAGGTGTTTAGATTTAAACATCAATATGTTTAGATAGTTGGATGTTGAATCCACACCAGGTAGCAGCACTACCTTTGACTGGACTATCTGCACACAGTTATAATCAAATGTTGTGACAAATGTCCCCGAATCCCATGTTTATCATGGTTTCATGTCATAGAATGTCATGTGAATAGAAAGGGTAATAGAAAATTTACTAGATTCACCTTATGCCACCATCATTACCATAAAATAATCAATAAAATCCATGACTGACACCTATTTGATGTTATTCTGGAATAGATAAGGCAATTTCCTTCCTGCCAAGCTGTTGTACTTTCTCAAGTCTCTCATTCTGATGCAGTGTGTACTATATGTACACGTATATAACTGTGGCTGACATCTTTGGAGACTTTGACAAGTAAATACCTGCTGATGTCCCCCCCCCCAAGTAAATGAGAAAAAAAAATATATCTCTGTTTTTTAATGCATACATGTCTGCAAGCCTTAAATCTCCATCAAATCATTTAAACATCTAAACACAAAAATTCATAAACACCTAAACACAAAAGTTCATATATATCTAAACACAAAAGTTTTAACCTAAACACCTACATTTCTAAACACTTGAGCTAAGCACATTGTTTGGCTAAACATGTTTAGGAAATTAATGTGATTACAAAAAAGAATATGTTTAGAATTGTGTTTAGGATCTAAACACCATGTTTGCAGTGTATGTTCACAAGTCAGGAAATTCCCTGGAAATTCTTGAGACCTTTTGGGATCTTGTTCTGTAGGTATAGCAAATGAATCTAGCTGCCTTGTGTATACACAGGTCAATATCGTAGTGAATTATAAGTGTATGCAAATTATGCAATCCCTAAAGGGGTTAATACTGCTCCTCAATCTGTGAGCAGCTCAGTTAGAAGTAGGTCAGCCTGAACCGCTACACCATCCCTCTATTGTCTCCCCCTGCAACTCCCAACTCACACACCAGCCCTTGTCATGCCAACACATGTGCACAATACCCTCAGCCCTCTAGTGCCATGTTTAGAAACTATCACAGACCCAAGTTTCCAATGGGCATGCGCTGGAGGGTCACGTGAGACAACGCTTGTTCCGGCCCCGGCTGTCAGATGGTGCAACAGTTATTATCCTATGTCATGTGAAAGTACAGGTCTCAGTTATGGAAATGTATTATGTGTATTGTTTTTTGTTCAAATTCTGTATAAACACACTAATATTATCTCAGTGTATTGAGAAATAACACTGGTCTGTCAAAGTCATTCTTAATCATTAACAATTGGCATCACCTTCCTTCTAGGTGCCCGTACATTATGATTAATTAAATACTAGAAGTTCCTATGTATAGACTATAAATTTTAGCGCCAGCCAGACCTCACTAGCAAGCATTCAGAGCAACAGGTGGTAACTTTATGGCTGGTCTTTATGGATCAAGCTCTATATTTATTAAAGGGAGAGAGTACATCCTGCCCTCTCAATCGGGCTCTGAAATTCTGCTCATTCTGCCTATTTTGAAACTGATACATGTAATTCAAGATTTGAACTCAATATTTTAAGATCTACCCTACCCAATCTAAAAGGAATGGTTAGCACAGATTCCTTATCCTTTATGTTCTTCTTCAATGCCCCCTCTAAGCCAGTCAGCAGCAGGGGAGAGAGTGGTGAATGGTCCAGGCTTGTCTGTATTTGTCTGTAGACGAGAGGACAACATTAATAAGGTTGGAAAGGTCACTGAATACGTCTCCCACAAACAGAGCAGGATCCTGCTATACGTACCCGCCCTAAGCACAATCAAAGGGCTCACATTACTGTCTTCTGCTCTTTGTGATGATTTTGTCTGAGAGGAAGAAGAATTGCATTATGTGGTTGTATGAGTGTATGTACTAGCTGTTTTATAAAAGAATTAGGTAGTGGATTCACAAGGCACGTATGGCAAGTAAGTAAATATGGGCAAGGTGTTGTGTATCAAAATGTGGGTTTAAAATACTACCAGGTATGACAACAGGTAGTTTTGTGATATCACATTTCTTCTCATCTCATATTTGATGTGACACTTACATAGGTTTTACCAGGTCGCTTTTTTTTTCTCGTGCAAACTAAGTAAAGTTTATTCATGACCTCGCGAATTCGCAGGTCATATTAGGTTTATCAATGACTTTATATATATATCCACTATATATATATTTGATACAATGCTTCAACCTGCTGCCCTCTTTGGACGTTATGATTCATGGAGGTAGTCATCCTGGATATGCTGCACCAGGGTGATACACTGCCAAAATGGACCAATGCAGTGCTAACAATTACCAGTGCTGCATTGATACATAATCAAAACAAAAAAAAAAACAAACTCGAATCTATAGATCATTACGGCAAGAAAGGGTGACGTTTTAGAGAGGTTGCTGATAAAGCATTTGCACATATCTGAGGTTAGCCTAATGAGAGTAATGCAAATATTCATTGGCTAACCTACCATAAACAGACATTTGTCTCCGAGATTATTCCCTTGTGAACCTCCCAATGTAAGTTGTTTTCATTTGTGAACACTATTAGCAAAGTTATGAGCATTACCCTAAACTTAATCTAAACACAATTTCATTCATGAAAAAGTCGCCCTTTCTTGCCACATTGGTGGAGGAGGTCTCGTGCTACTGACATCGGACCTGGCCCTGGCATTCTGTCAATTGCTGTCAGCAGTTAGACAGCACTGACCTTTGCTGGAACTTTTCAACATCCAGGGTATCTCATGTTTGAGCTCTTCTGATGTTTTTTGTTTTCTCACAAACCCGATTTCCTACTTCTTTTAAAGCATTCATATATTCACAAAAGTGTGGATTCTTTTCTATATCTATATAAGGATTCATAAAGGCTTTGAAAAGGTTTTATTTGGCAAAATAATCACACACCATACAGTAAGTTAAGAGAATCATGAGAATGACATCATGTATGAAAGAGCGACTCCTGTGTAGAAATGAGAAACGTAATGACCACTAAAAGGAGTTCTGTCATATTCTGATATTTATTTCATTTGTATCTTCGCCTGACGTGATACATACCGGTAACATTGTGTGTACTAATGTTATTTGCAGTATTCATATAACTTTCAATAGATTTGGCTTTATTAACCTTATTTTGTAATTCAATAGATTTAAAAGTAACAGCCATTAATTCTTCTGATACAGTATGCATATTTATACCTCTATTCTTGATGTATATACTTGACACATAGTTCTTGTTTTTTTTTTAAGATTACAACCACGTGGAACTATACATGTAATTGTACTGGGTCCAAAAAGGAAGGAGAACACCTCAGTTTAGCTGAGGTGTTGATCCATTTCATTGTCTATGCCCGATGAGGTTACTGATGACCAAGTAGTAGTTAGTGCTGCAAGTACACTGGTACCTGTAGCACTATGCTGTGATCATATATACACGATTATCTGTTATCATGCAATGTTAAGGATTACCACAAATACCTCCAACCTACACACACCTCAGCGCCTTATTTCAACATAGCTGACGACGGTATATGCTTCAAGAATACCACCCTGTGTCATGAGATATTGGCATGCATTACTGATTTCAGTGCTATGACCGCTCTGGGCCTTATTTCAATATCTCTGACGACAACATACACCAAAGACTAAACCGTCAAGAAATGCTTTGTGCCAGTGAAGGGAAGCATTCTTATGATATTTTTAGGTCAAGGTCACAACTAGAACGAGAAATATGCTCTCTGGAATGGATGATATTATATCCAGACTGCCCAGCAAATTTTGGTGTTAGAGCACTAGGAGTCAAAATATCAATTTTGTAACACATTAAGCATAGGAAAGCCAAGTTCATGCCCTTCAAAACGCACCTAAGGTCAAGTTAATTGGACCAGCGGTTGCTAAGGTTTAAAAGCTTAAGAATTGATTATTGATTTCATTTTGCTGAATTAGGTAGCAAAGCCTTAAACCCCATTTTCTGAGATTGGAGACCTAAGACCAAATTTGCTCACATATTGTATATGATGTAATTTCAGTTAACCCCCCCCCTGGAATTACCTTTACAACGATGTATAACAAGCCTATATTTTACTAAGGCGTCAATATTGTTTAAACCCAGTTAAGGCATGCATAAATTCGCCACTTGGCAAATTCTTAAGGGATCTCGTTAGCCAAAATGAATACTTTTTTGCCATTGGCAATTTGGTGAGAGGCATGAACTTCTGACTATGCACCGTTTTATAGCAAGATAGGCACTCTTCGGGAGTCTTTCCTATCTTTCTAGACCATGTGATGCAGGGAATGGCCCAGAGGGCGGTCAGTATGGAACCTAATCAACCGTAACGAGAGGTATATATATTCCGCCATCCTCTTACAATCGGGGAATTCACAGCCCTACCATTCAGGTTGGTTGGTGTCTAGAGATTATCTGTAAATGAGAGCATTACCACCTGTCAGGGTATTGAGTAAAAGGCATATGAAAAGTTTAAACGCCTGAAAGTTCTATGTGAATAAAACTGTAAAAAAAGTAATTTGAAACCTTCCAGAGCAATTGTTTCAATAGAGTACCTATCTTGATAGTATATATTTCTCTCGAAGAGCAATACCTATACCATAATGTGTAGACCTTCATTAGCGCCTAAACTGTGACAAAAGGTCTACCAAATCCTATGTACCTGCTTACATATAGTTGGGGGGCCAGCACTATCAAATTATCAAGTTTTTAAAAAACGACATTTGAGCTGGCTGGCCCCCCAGCAAATAGTGGCCAGTCTTAAGGGGGACTGATGGAAATATAGATCTACCTATCTAGAAAGATAGGCAAGTCATTAGTAAATTTTCAGATCATCAGCTATACCGTGTTGCAATAAGCCCTTGATTTAGAACATGGCATGGCAGTGATATTGTCAAAATTGTCACTGGATTTTTATGGTCGTCAGGTATCTTGAAAAAAGCTCCAACAGTGTCCCTAAGCTCCTGTCCTTGACACCCCCATACTGAACATGTGGTAGAACAAACCTATTCGTCTCCATTTGGTGCCAACACGTCACCCGCTCTTTGTCTCTATTGATCACAGTGACACCAACGGCTGACGGCAGAACCCTGCGTAACAGCCTCGGTGATCTAATGGTGTTGTGGTTGTCATTATCACCACTCTCCTTAGGATGGATTTACCTTAACACAAAGGGGTTGGAACGTAGGCTATAGGATAGTATTTCCATAATTATTCACTGTCTGCTTCTAGAAAAGTAGGTGGCATGCTTTAGGTTCAGATTGAACAAGAACCTGAAGAAGAAAAGAATGAAGGGAAAACATGAGACAAAAACCAAGAAAGAACGAAAGAAAAACAAAAACCAAGAAAGAACTGAGGTGTACATATATGTGTTTGACTAAAATGATAGTTCTAGATATTGGAAGTAGAGAACCAATGTTAGCTTTGGTCCCACTACAGTTGAGATTCCTCCAGAACAAATTGCACAAGAAGCTTTCATCTATCTATCTATTTATTAATTTTTTTATTTCTTAGTTTATTTATCAACAACTCTAATCAACAGCCACTACATTGGCCCATTCTGGGTTATGGCGATCTTTTCTGTTAAGAAATACTCACTTGTGTACTGAGCATTGTCTGATTCCTGCTGTACCTGGAGAGTGTAATGAGGATGGAGAGTGTAGATGGTCAACTTCCGCCATTGTCTTACAATATTCAGCACTGTGGACAGATAGGTCACTGCACCCTCATCATCAAAGCCCTCCTCCTTATAACACATGTATGTATCACATCATAGATCATACTTGTTTATCCTTATTGGGGCCCAGTCATTTATTGCAAATTTGGGGCAGGGGGTGGGGCGGGGGGTCTGGGGTGATTAAGTTTCAGTAACCAGTGTTTCAGAATCAACACTTGGAGCATTAAGGACCCCATGGTGCCTCCAGGATCATGTTCTTTTTTTTTTGCCTTAATGCACCAATGCAATACTGGTGATGACATGGATTTTCAAAACAGACTAAAATAGTGATATCAGCCAGTTCTGTTATGTGACAAAAATCAGTGCCAAATTCATCTTCATGGCCTCTAGGAATCTGGAAGGAGCAGGAAGAATCTTTCTCGAGCTGTTAAATGTCTCCTATTTATAATCAGTAGTCTAGGGAATCTGTTGTTATTAGCTGGCAATCCATAGAAATTGGCAATTACTACTACTACTAGTTGTGTTCAACTGGAGGAAAACACCCCTTATTGCTACAGAAGCATTGTCTAGGCTTGTTTGATTATACCATTTTGTTGAATTCTGTAATCATTAGAGGCACTAGATGTTATCAAAAAGGAGACAATGGATATAGGGACAGGGTTTTCCTAGTTGATAATTCTCAAATTGAAATTAGGAGCCAGAATCATTTAAAAAAATGTATTGTTTCCTTTTCTTTGATGGGTTATAAATGTTGCTGTACATGCTAGATAACAATGTATGTGAATCGATATCAGGGAAGCTATATCAGGGAAATTGATATAGAAATCACACCCTGAAGCATATGGACCTGTAGGTTATTGATATAGTGTAGATTGAGGAAGAGAAGCCTTGAACAATACGAGGCAAAGGTGCTAAAGGAAGGCTAAGTCAAAGTGATGTTTGGACAATGAAATTTTGAAAAACTTATGACTTTCGAATTTTAATCAATTAATTCATGGTTTATTGGCAACAACATATCTCAGTATACAATATGAATTTTTTTTTCAAATATGACCACCCCTTCACATGTGCTATAGACATTGTTCTGTATTTATTTTGTATATCTGTAATATTATTTATCATATTTTTTTATTAGCTGGATTTAACTCATTACACTGAATCTATACATCAAGTTAAACCATATTTTCCATCTCAATAGGGCTTGGGTGTAGCCCTGATGAGAGAGTATTGTCGAATCCTATTCTCTCAAACATGATACAGCTACATTTCTGGTATACATTCTACATTCCATATCACTCTGATCTATAGGCTGAAGTCTTACTGGTGTTACCAGGTTATCTGATGTATGGTGAGTGTTAAAAATGATCCTGTCTCAGTAGATGGTGGCACGTAGGTGTCTAGTTGACAACCTCTCTGGCAGGAAGTGACATTGCTTATAATGTTCCTATATCCTTAAGTAATTGCCCATATTTTGATAGTAGGAAAGGGCTGTTACTTTGAGAGTCTGTGGATGAAACATATTTCAACCCCTCTTTACAAAAAAAAGAGAAAAATGAAAGGACCCCATTGCTCTTGTAATACTACCATTTCCTGCTTTGGCAGGTATTCATGTGTTCCTTTCATAGACATTTCTTATTAATTTCAATCTAAGAGTCAAGATAGAAGTATTCTCCAGCATCTTTGTGCCATTTAGTCACCCTTATAAAAATCTTGATAAATCTGACCCATCTCACAGAAGGGATAGGAATATATTCAGACCCCTCCCACAAGGGGACAAAATTCTTGCAACATCCATGAAAATCCACCACCTCGCCCACCCTCTCCCTGCTGAAAATGACTGCTCCTTTATTACCTTAGCAGTACCCATAGCCCGTTAAGCCTTCCCTCTTCTCCTAGTTTGGTGGTAAGAGCCGTGCCTAGATCTTGAGGTCTGCATCAACGTCCAATTAGTGCCACAGCAAGCTATACCAGCCCAGGCTAAAGAGACCAAAAGGAAAAAAAAGGATAGAAGAAAATCACCATAAATAGTGAAACAAAAAAAGATTGGTGTAGCGGTAGTCTGGAAAAGGGTGAATGGAGTTTGGATGAGTGTTGGCTGAGTCTTGAAGGAGCTAAGACATTGGAGACTTGTAAATCAAGTTTTACTAGAGGGAGTACATTGTGAAGCACTAATTACCATGACCATGATACCTATGAAAATTCCTTTCACTGTCTTAAGTGTATGAAATCCCTGAAAAAAAAATTAAGAATGTGTAAATTAACAGCATGTCAAGTCCCATGTCTAAATGTCACTCTCCATGAATTGGATGATGAGGAATGTTTAGCTCTGTTTGGTACACAGGCTAGCTACAAAGCAAGTCACCCCTAGCTGTGAAATCCTGTGGAATTCTCCATTGCAAAATTTGTCTGCAGTCCACTCCTCACCAATTGGCATCACCCAAATACATGTGTCACAAACTGTCTACTATTTTATGACACTTTGTTGTCTGTCTACAATGTGAAGATGAGCTGTTCTCGACAACTGATATATAAAAAAGAGGGGTAGAGTAGTGGGTGTTCCACAAGAGCCATTATATTCCCGATATTGAAAGCAGGGCAAGTCAGGAGCAAATCAGCCAAACCCCATGCCTTCTAATAAGATTAAAACTTCCAGATGTCATTGGCATCAGAAACCAACGGAAATACATCTCTAAAGTCATTAGATGTCATTTACTCATCAAATCCAATCCAAAAAGACACTAAGAATTTTTTAAATAGGCTGTTGTGGAACCAAGGATATAGCTTATCCCCTTATTATTTTTGGACTACACAATATTATTTTCCCAGATTGGATGTGTTACCTGCAGTGACCAGCGTGCATTGATTGCCTAGCTGGTTGCCGGCATTGAGTGATGGTTGCTGGCAACCCAGGCCTTACCACCATCTGTCATGGAGGGACCAGCAAAGACAACGGTCAGGTGATGAAGTATAGGCAGTGTCTGAAATGAATACAGAATAAATGATAATAACGATGTAAAAGGAGTTGAAAGTGACTACGATCGGTGGTGAGAGATGACTACACTTTAAGACCTAAAACCTACTTAAAACACTATCCTACACTAGGTTCATCTTTATTTTACCTTCAGCATCCACTTTACATCACAAGTTTCTGTAGTTTTGGCTTGTAAATCTCAAAAAGGTTTTTGTCCTCAGAAGGACTTCTGGGAAAGGGGGTGACATGCTTTAGGTTCACATTGAAACAGAAACTAAAGAAGACAAGAATCCCCCCAAAAAACAGGAAAGAAAAAAAAAGAAAGGAAAGAAATGACCTGAGGTGTATATGGGTGTGTCAGATGTGGTTAAGAATGAATGATGTCACTTCTCAGACTTTACTGGAACGTGATATTGGGCCCCCAAAAGTCATACTAACAATATCTAGCTTTCTAGATATTGCAAGTAGAGGACCAATATACGGAAGATCTATGGTTAAGCTTCCACCAGAACCAACGTGCCAGATTTCTTTATTCATCTATTAATTTGTTATTTCATTTATTTGTCGCCACATTACCACTTTCTTAAATTCCCCTCATGTGTTTAAGGAAGACCCACAACTTGTGTACTGAGCATTGTCTGATTCCTGCTGTACCTGAAGAGTGTAATGGGGATGGAGAGTGTAGATGGTCAACTTCCTGTCCAGCTGCCATTGTCTTACAATATTCAACACAGTGGGCAGATAGGTCACTTCACCGTCATCATCAAAGGGCCCCTCCTTATAACACAATGTATGTATACACATCATAATACACACTTGTTTACCCTTATTGTGGCCCAGTCAGTTATTGCAAATTGGAGGAGGGGTGGTTGGGGGAGGGGTATTTGTTTCATTAACCAGTGTTTCAGAATCAACCCTTTAGAGCATTAAGGTACTACCCGGATCACTTCCCTTTGCTGTCATGATGCACCAATTCAATGCTGGAGTTTCAAAATGGACTAAAATAGTGATGTGAGCCAATTTTACTGATATCATCAAAACTAGCCCCGAATTCATCTTTATGGCCTCTAGAAATGTGAACCTATCAAGAAAGAACCTACCTTGAGCTGGTAAACATCTCCTGTTTATAATCAGTAGTGTAGGGAATTGTTTGTTATTAGCTGGCAATCCATTGAAATTGGCAATTACTAGTCGTGTTCAACAGAAGAAAAACATCCCTTATTGCTACAGAAGTATTGTCTAGGCTCCTGGAAGTTGCTGTACAAAGGTGCTTAAGGTATGTTAAGCCATAGGGACCTTGGGTAATGAGATTTTTGAAAATCTTCTGACCTTGGCAATTTTATTGATTGATTGTTAATGGCAACAAAATATCTCAATATTTAATATAAACATTTTTTTTTACATATGATCACCCTTTCACGTTTGCTATAGATGTTGTTCTGTATGAATTTATCTATATTTTCATATTATCTATAATATTTCTATTACACTGTAAAACGGGCAAAAAAAACGGAGACCAAACATACCTATTATACCTAATTTGAGGCTGCTGAGTCTGGAGATGAGGTTAAAAATTGCCTATTGGCTCTTAATTTTGATATATCAATTGGGTGCCATATAATTTTTTAATGCTGAAAATCACCTCCAAGGGCAATGATTTCACTAATTTCACCTATGTTGTTGTTGTTGGAATGATTTTTATTGGCCAAAAAAGATACACACATACTCGTGCTATTTTCATAAGGGTCAATATACAATGATAATACAAATATCTCATACCAATAAATGAGGCAATTAGGCATGATTTGATAAATGCTAACTCTATCAGCAACAAGTTTGATAATATGACAATACTATTCTATAGAAGAATTTGATAGATCCCCTAAAACCTTTGATGTCACGGGATTTTTGCTGCTCTGTGGTTAGTGCCTGCCAAAGTTGGTTGCCTCTATAAAGTGGACTATTTCTAAATAGCTCACTACGTGGAATTTCCACTTTGAGGCGAACCTTATCATGACCTCTCAACACTCTTGGTGGTTGGGTCACATTTTCAGCCTTAGAGGAAATGCGGTACATGGCACATAGCAGATGCTTTTTGCACCTATGTGACATTTACATACTTCATGCAACCTTGTCCTCCTGATATCTCTAGGGTCATAAATTTTCAGGCAAGTGCACAGGCAGTGGTTTTGTATGGTCTGCAATCCAGATATATCATTCAGCAGGGAACCATCAACTACCAGATCCCCATAGTCTAATATTGGGAGCACCATCTGCTTGTACAGTCTTAAGGATAAATCCTTATCCATGTACCTTCGGAGGCTTCTTAGATGTTTCAGCCTACCTCTTGCATTCACAGCCACTTTCTTGCAATGCTCAGAGAAAAACAGGAATCTGTCCAATACCACACCTAAGTAGTTGAAAGAATATACACTTTCGTGGACATTATTTCCCAGTCTGACTTCACATCCAGTCAGGTCAGGAATGTCCCTGTCTGAATAGACCCACAATACCTTGGTTTTCTCCGCATTCACCGTCAATTTAAACTTGTGGCACCACCTAGCAATTCTATCTAAATCTTCTTGTTGTTTCCTACAAATTTCCTCAGGGACTTTACCGTATGTTACAATAGCCAAATCGTTTGCATACATAAAGGTAGTCTGAGTTTTCAATAACAACAGAAATACTATTGATATAGGCCAAGAAGAGCAACAGACCGGGCACTCCGCATCCAATAGTCCTGACCTCTGAGACATGACCATTGGCCATGGTGGTCCGTGTGCGACTTTCTAGATAGCTTTTAAACCAGTCTAGAGTATCAGCTACACATCCCAACTTTCCCAGTATCAGTAACAGTAATGTGTGCTTTACCGTGTCAAATGCCTTCCTTAGATCCAGAAATACCACAGAAGCAATCTCTGTCCTATTTCTAGCATTGTATAGGCATTGCACCAAACCATACACAGCATCAGTGGTCGACCTGCCAGCTCCGATTCCAAATTGTTATTGGACTCTAGGTGGTTCATTAGCTGTGTATGTACCACCCGTTCCACTTACTTTGATACACAATTCAATTGACTCACCGGCCGCCAGTTAGTCACTTTAGATAGGTCACCAGCTTTAGGGAGGGGAACTACACATGCTTTCTTTAGTACATCAGGAAATTGGCCACTTAGTATAGAGCTATTGATCAAGTTCATAAGTATATCAGGCCTGACTGTTAGTACATCCTTTACGATAGGCCTTACATGTTCAATGCTAGATGCCTTGTGAACCTTAATTGTCTGGACTAATCTAAGTGCAGTCGGTAAATCAATGGTTGATAAGCTAAACTCTAGGTCAGCCATTGGTAGAAAGGTATTTGGATTCATATCACCCCTACCAGGGAGAAAGGCATTTGCAAGTCTAGCCCCTATTTCTACATAATATTTATTGATGTAGTTAGCTGTTGCACACTCATCTACATAGGAGCCATCATCTTTTTTTTTCAGTTTCACCTTGACCTTTTTTCCAGGTCCCTTCCACAATGTATTATTTCATTCCAAAAACGTTTGGGATCATGCCTAAACTTCTCTAGGTCTGAAAGTATTTTTTTTCTGACATCGTCTATAAGGCTTTGAGCAATTTCTTTCTCAATCCTCCTCACTTCAGACAGGTCAATATTAAAGTTACCAGCCCTACATTTTCGTGCAGTCCTAAGTGCCTTACGCTTTTTAATTGTCAAGTACTTTACATGCAGTGTGAACCTGGCTTTATTTGAAACATTAATTTGCTTTACACTGATCGGGAGATTCCTATCCAAGTATCCAACACAAGTATCATGTATCAAATCACAGATTTTTGAGCTATCTATGTCACCTAGTTCAGGTGTTACATTATCATAGCAATAGTCCCTCAGATCAACAACATTGTATTTTGAATAGTCCCTACCGGTGATTTCCAAGGATGTTAGATGTTTCATATTCATCTGCTTTTTCACCGCAAAGATAGGGGCGTGGTCTCCGTTCATGTCATTAATTATACCATTGGATGACACATGTTCACAATTAGTATATATATGATCTAAGGTAGACCTGCCATAAGGATGAAAATAAGTCTGTCAGGTCTGGAGATTTACCTTTCCTAATGAACCGTAACATATGTTTATATTTGGTACAATTTTTTACCCTAGCAGTCTTCAAGAAGGTGTTTAAGGTCTCATAACATTGTAACATGTTTTCCCATGGGGGGCGATATATGCTAAACACCAGCCTAAATTTCTGATTGGGAAATTCAGTACAGACACATATGCACTCTATGTCCTTATTTACCACACAGAACTCATCAACCACATATGAGTGTTTGGCATACTGTGATTTGACATAGCAACATACCCCACCACTGCGTTTCACTGCATTCGGTCTATCAAGGCGATATAGTTTATATCCCTGTATGTCCACTTCATAATCATGTATACTGTCATCCAACCAGGTTTCAGAAACTGACAGATAGTCAAATTCAAAATCTAGAAGTATAAACTTATTTATTTTATCCTTCAAACTCTGAGAGTTAAGCGCTACCATTTTCAAACCTTTAACATTGCCAAGCTGATTGTAGTTTAAGTATTTCATAATTAACTAGTGTTACTGTTATATACTTCAATAGTCAGATAATACAACCTGTACAAATGAACAATTCCTCAGATGAAAGAAAAAATACAAATAATAAGTGCATGCATGTAGTGAGCTAAGTTTTTAGGGCAGTGGTTCAGAGCGACGTCTTATAGACATGTGTCCCTCTAAGAGCATGGACAGACATTCATCACATTGCCTATTAGGTCGTATGATTCAAATGACAGACAACATTAAGAAAATTGTTACGAGTAGTTTGTAGAATTTACCAATACAATTACAGACAATACAATTACAGACAATACAATTACAGACAATACAATGATATAAGTAACCTAGACTAACTTAAACCTACAAATTAGCTCTCTATATCTTCGGGAAGCCTCTTCATACATAAGCACCCCCTGTTTTTTAACCAGCTGACTTTTAGTTTGGATGATCAATCCACCATTTCATAATACATATTTCATGCCATGTGTGCAAAGAGAAAATTTCTACTTAACAATTAATTACTGCTTTATCTTTTGTAGCCTTACAGAACTCACTAGGAAATCTCTATATGTAGTGTAGTCTAAACCTGTACAACAACTTTCTTATGTCATTCCTGGCATTTGTCTAGGTTATATAAATAGCTTTGACACTGCTGCAAAACATATTTCATCAAAAAGTGGCTCCTAAGCCTCTGTCATTCTGGGTGTCGGAACCAGTTTTATGGAATATTATTGTGTTTGGTCTTAGCACACTCCATATACATAGTTGTATCAGTTTGGGTAGTCTAGAAGCAAAGACAATGGTCAGGTGATGGAGTATAGGCAGTGTTTGAAATAAATACAGAATAAATGATGATAACGATGTAAAAGGAGTTGAAAGTGACTATGATCGGTGGTGAGAGATAACTACACTTTAAGACCTAAAACCTACTTAAAACACTATTCTACACTAGGTTCATCTTTATTTTAACCTCAGCATCCACTTTATGTCACAAGTTTCTGTCGTTTTGGCTTGAAAATCTCAGTGGGCCAGACTGAGAGTTACAGCCAGAAGTGTCAGTTTTTCTCTGGTTTATGTAGCTTTTAATCATCAATACTCTGCTGTTGATATGATATGTCTAGACCAATTGCTACAGGCCATGAATTTGACAAGTGGGTAGTTATAGGTCTGTATAGACCAATGTAGAGATTCTGGCAGCAGGGCAAATGATATACCTTCCTGAAGAGACTTACTTCGGCATAGTGACCCAATATGTAAAGATAAGACACAATTGTCAAAATGTAATAACATACAAGGGTAACAAACGCTTCCAGGTTGTTACATGTAAAATTTGAGGTTGATCAATACAGTATTAAGATCAAGGAATATAGAATCAAACCAACCTTGAATTTCCCAGAGCTGTTTCAACACTTAAAGTCTTAACCCACAACGTAGCGCTTGTGGGCATTGCAGGCTATACTATAGTATTTCTACCTCTAGAACTGCATGCAGAGGGTGGAGATTCTTAGGGGGTCACATTCAACACATTCCCTAGCCCTTGATTGGCACCTTACCTGGAGCCCCACCCCCTGTCAAGAAGCCTGCAACTCATCCCTCAGCATATGAGTTGTGTTCGAGTTTTAATTTTTCTTTATTGCAAATCATCCAGGTGGTCTCCTTGTTCTGCATTATATGCCATTGCAACAGCACATTCCCAAATATGATTATTCAAAGGTTGTGTTTCTTATACCTTCCAGCTATACTATTCATTCTAAACAAGAATGGCATTGTTGCCGTAATTAAGAATTTTCAAATATATAATTTTCAAATATATAAGTTGCTCATATATATATATATATATATGAGCAACTTCAACTGTGATCCCTTACCTCCTCTCATTCTGAGTTATTGCCATTCCATCCCAGTCTATTTCTACATCCACCTAGAAGACCTAATCCACCCTGACCCTGTGCTGAAGTGTATGATATGATCATGTCTGGTTGCTGTAGGAGTGGTGGGACAAGATGGATGCCTGCCTTACCTACCTACAATCCCCATCACCCAACCTCACCTGCCACCACTTCTCTTTGAGGTCCACCTATACTGGGGTGCACCATGTTGGCATGATGCATCAATGCTGGTGAGCGGACTTGGCAGCACTTCAAAGGTACCCTGCCAAATGCATCAATGCAGTGCTGACAATTACCAATGCTGCATTGTGAAGGGCGAGGAACAGGAATCTATACAGAGAAGGTCTCACCCTACTGACACCATGGCTGTCCCTGGCACACTGTCAATTGCTCTCACTAGTTGACAGCACTGACCTTTGTCTGGAATCTTTCAACCTCCAGGGTATTTCATGTTTGACCATTTTTGATGTTTCTTTCACAAAGCCATATTTTCTTTTAAAGCTTGATATGAAAGAGGTGCTCATTTCTTTTCTATATCAAAGGATTCATAAAATTTTTGAATTTGAAGAGGTTTTATTTCATCATTTCATATATTTATGAAATAATTCTGTGGGGAAATGAGCAACTCATATATATATATATATATATATATATATATATATATATATATATATATATATATATATTAATGGCCATTAAAAAGTGCATAGGGTTCTAATTTTATCTTTATTTCATCACAAGCTCCTTTTTTGTCAGTCCACCTAAAATGAAATGCCAGGTTTCTTTTTCAAAATGTAGTAGTTTTCACGTTTTCGTCCTTTTGACTTTGAATGACCACAATGTCTGGTGGCTCGTACCTCTATCTGTGGTAAAACCAGAAACTGGACAATGGCTGTTCTTGAATCTATCTATATCAGCCAAAATGTCACCACTCTCCCAGTATAGATTTTCATACATTTGTATCTTGACTCTGCCTTTACCTGGAAAGTAGCCTTCTGGTCCAACCTGATCAACATGGGTATTCTATTATGTTGGTGCTGGATTATGCCCAACGAGGTTACTGATGATCAAGTAGTAGTTAGACCTGCAGCTCTATGTTGTGATTATATAGACACCAATCTGTTACCATGCACTTTCAAGGAATACCATGAATACACAACCCGATGGCTTATTTCGAAATAGGGATATGATAGAATAGGCTTCAAGAATACTCTGCCATGACATATTGGCCTACATTAGGGAGTGATCATTTTTCAATGGCAAGGGGGATAGGGACTGGATTTTGCACAGATGTGCAAAGTAAATTTTGCTCCCCTTCTGAGGGTGAAAAATAGTTTTCGCCCTCAGATGCTCATGGATGATGGTCGATTGTTAGTGTGTTTTGGTATCATCAGTTATGTTGAAATAAGCTCCAGCTGTGTCCCTAGGCCCCTGTGCTTGACACTGCCATACTGAACATCTGGTACAACACACCTATTTGTCTCCAATAGGCTATAGGATGGTATTTCCATAGTTATTCACTGTCTGCTTCTAGAAAAGCAGGGGGCATGATTTAGGTTCACATTGAAAAAGAAACTAAAGAAGAAAAGAATAAAGGGAAAAACATAAGAGAAAAATAAAAAAAGACAAAGACAAACAGAAAGAACTGATGTGTGTGGGTAAAATGATGCTTCAAATTTCCTTTATTTCACATTACTAGGGCCTAATATTGGGCCACCAAAGGCTATACTGATAATATCTAGCTTTCTAGGTATTGCAAGTTGAGGACCAGTGTTGGCCTTGATGCCTCTACGGTTAAGATTCCACCAGAACCAACCGTATCGATCTATTTATTTCTTCTTCTATTTGTTTCTTTATTTATTAACAACTCTAATCAACCGCCAACACATTGCCCCTTTCTGGGATGTGGTGATTTTTTCTTTTAAGGAATACACACTTGTGTACTAAGCATTGTCTGACTCCTGTGTTTACCTGGAGACTGTAATGGGGATGGAGAGTGTAGATGGTCAACCTCCGGTCCAGCCACCATTGTCTTACAATATTCACCACAGTGGCCAGATAGGGGCCCATCCATAAATGACGTCATGCTTTTTTGGCCACTTTTTGACCCCCCTCCCCCTTGTCATGTTTCGTCATGCCACCCTTGACCCCCCCCCCTCTATAAATGACATCATGTATTGAAGACCCCCCCCCCAAGTACATAAATGGTAAGCTATCTGTAATTTGCAGGGGCATAGGAAAAGGGGTAGGGGCAGGGGTCCTGGGCTCCAATGAGAAATGATATGGAGCCTGAGTATGTCTGCCCCCCCAAATTTTCTTTTATCGGAAATATTTACCCTTTAAGGGCCGCTGATGCATTAATGCATCATGCCCATTGGTCGTCATGATGCACCTATGAAGTGCTGGCAAGACTAATCGCCAGCACTACATTGGAGCATCATGCCGTCCCTCCAGGAGTTTATGTATGAACCTCCTATGGTCAGCATGATGTTCCAATGAAGTGCTGGCGACCAGTCTCACCAGCACTTCATTGGTGGACCATGACGACCAATGGGCATGATGCACTCCTACACCAGTGGCCTTTAACTGTTCTTCTACCAAATTGTTTTAGGGTGAATTTTGGCCTCTTGGGGCTGTAATTATCTTCCAAATATTGTTTGAATTGTGTCAATATTTCTACTAGAAGTGAAGTAATGAGTGTCCAAGGTATGATTATGGGTAAAAATGTCTGGAACCCTGGTTGTCTGTATCTATCTTGATTAGAGAGATATGATGGTGGTAACATAGCATACACCTCTTGAAAAATGACCATTTCAGAAATCTTAAAACAATGATATTTCAGGACTCCCTCTATCAATTTCCATGAAATAAAGAACACACTGTAGGAATTTTGGGATATTTTTAGGTAACATGGTCCCTATTCAATTTGATTACCATGGCAACCAAATCTATGTAAAACCACAATTTTCAGTGTTTGTTGCCATGGTAACCAATAATTTGGTCAGGTATACACCAAAATACATTAAAACGCTAGCATCATCTTTTTCTTCATGAAAAACTGTTTAAAGTAGGCTTTCATTAAAGAATTGAAATCATTTTACCTTTTTCTTGATTTCTCTACCATGTTTAGAGGCTTTACACCTCGAATTAGATCAAAATTTTAATGGGATAGGGGAAATTGGGCCTGAGCCTCCAATCAAAATTCACCGAAAATTACTTTTCTATACAAATTATATGCAGGTGTGTAAAGGGGTGATTGCGCTTGCGACGATGATTCAAGATGGTCATGGTGGTTTTTGTAGTCAACCCCTTTGTTCTATCCTAGAACAAAGAGGTTGACTTAAAACCATACAATTGTCATCCCCCAGTTGTTAAATAATGAGCACACTTCTGCAGAACCGACTAAGTTGATGGCATTGGATATTGATAAGGGTCCGGTCATTCATTACCATCAAATTTTTTTCCAACGCCTCGCCAATATGGTAGAAGATATCATGCCCCACCTCTGCTAATTTTATATGCATAGCTGAGGCCTGCAGCTCATAGAAATAGATTAATTAAGAAAATTCACTTCATTCAATGAGAAACCTTGGTGCATTACACAACTAGTACCCATCATGCTGGCTGTTATCAATGCTTATGTCACAAGGGGTCAGATCAAGCTATGGCGTCATCACTAAAGATCCTGCTACCCAGGAATACCATGCACATTTATATATGAAAGGCGTATACTTGAGGATGGAGCCTGAGTGATGCTTATAAAATTAGCAAAAGCTGGGGATGCACCTTATAGGTGAGATTATATGCTACAGAATAGTACTAAACTACCCAAAATTTGACTCATATGGAAATCATATGAATAGTCAGGGTGTGGTTTATATGCAGGGTGTGCCTTATATGCAAGGTATTATGGTTTTTCCTTTTTTTTTGCAAACATGACATCATGCAGCCTATGAACCCCCCTCCCCCCTTGTCATGCTTGGTCATACAGAGTGGTACCCCCTCCCCTCCTCCTGCATGACGTCATTTGTGGATGGCCCCTAGGTCGCCTCACCCTCATCATCAAAGGGCTGCTCCTTATAACACATACATGTATACACATCATAGATCACACTTGTTTACCCTTATTGTGGCCCACTCATTTATAGCATATATGGGGAGCACCAATGCAATGCTGGTGATCAAGTGGAATTTCAATACGGCTTCAAAATGTGATGTGAACCATTTCTATGATGTTACTTAAACCAGTGCCAAATTCATCTTTACGGCCTCTAGGAATGTGGACGTATCGGGAAGAATCTATCTTGAGCTGTTAGACATCTCCTGCTTATAATCAGTAGTCTTGGGAATGGAATCTGTTGTTATTAGCTCGTAATCCGTTTGAATTGGCAATTACCGGTACTAGGCATGCTCAACTGGAAGAAAACACCCCTTATTGCTACAGAAGCATTGTCTAGGCTGGTTTGATTACACCATTTTCCCAAACTTATCATTAGCGGCAGTAAATATTATCAAAGAAGAGAAAAAACAAGGACATTTTTTTCCTAGTTAATAATTTTCAAATTCAAATTAGGAGCCAGAACCATTCAAAATAAATGCATTGTTTCCCTTTCTCCTTTTCTTTGACGATTTGACGAGGTTGAAAGGTGGTATAGTTAGCTGATAGGATGCTTGGTGCTTGGTAATGAAAGTTGTTGTACATGCTAAATAACAGGATAAGTGTTTTCAAGGCTGGTGATTGTAATTCAATCTATATGAGGCAAATGGATATAGAATTCACACACTTAAGCTTTATCTAGTCAAAGGGTCTTTTGTATCCCATGCTACATGGACACAGTATAAAATGGACCTGTAGGTTATTGACATAGTGCATGCTGAGGAAGGAGAGCCTCAAACAATACAAGGCAAGGTAGGTAAAGGAAAGTTAAGCCAAAAGGATAGCTTTCTTGCCATGAATATGGCCTTAGCTGTGGAAATGGAATTAGAAATCTATTACTCACTCATTCACTGCTCTTAAACATGATACAGATACATTTCTGGTTTACATTATACCTTCCATCCCAGTGGGCACAGCACCATTGATTAGTAGTTGATTTTGTGCTTCAAGAGGTTGCAGCCCTTTTTAACCATTCAGGCAGCACACAGTGTTCAACAGTTGTAGCCCTGGATAGCAGCTACAGCTGCAGGGCTATGACAGCAGGGCATATAAAGAGCTTATAAACTTTAGTCATTTGAATGGATGAATAGCCCTGCAAAGGAAGTTCTTATTAGTCAGTGCACTTCTATAGGTTTATAAGGGCTGCTTTTGGAATTCCTAATAAGTGTTTCATGTAAGACCTTCTTAGGAGGTCTGAATAAAGGGCTACAGACATAGAGCTAATTAGTAACTGATTATTTGATTAGCTGGGCCAATATCTAACCGATTGGAATTTTTGTGAATATTTCGAAAACTGTACAAACAATTTCTTTAAAAAACTACAATTATATTAATTGATGTATGCTAATCAAGATAAAATTGTAAAGTCATATGGTTTCAACGCTACTTTTTGCACAAGGTGAGTGCGCGTGTAATATTTTTTATGATACAAGATATTGTGATTATAGTGTTAATTTATCAATGAAAATTGACGCGTCTAAAATTAGCGATGATTATCAAATTGGCCAATTTTCATCATTTCTACTAATTTTTTTTGCATTTTTCCTTTTACCAAATCACAGATAGGATATTAATGAAAGCAAACATCCAAAAATGTCAAAATCACTTAAATGAGCATTTATCACCTTTTGACCTCATTATCTGTGACATGTACTGTGAAAGGGGCCCTTATTCCCCCCTGCACTAAGGGCCCTTTTCGCAGATCGTGTCAAAATTCTCTGGTGAATAAGGGCCGAGATGTGACTGATTTGGTTAGGATGCATCACAATTATAGTCCTCTTGTCTAAATACCAAAAGGTATTTGTGTTTGTGTTGTGTTCAAACACAAACACAACCTGTATCTAGGGCCTGAAAACATTGCTGTCCCTTTTCTCTGTAATGAGTTGAGAATCTAATTTATAGTCAATTACTTAACCCTTTAAGAGCTGCTGATGCATGAGTGCATCATGCCTACAAGTTGGCATGATGCACTAATGTAGCACTGGTGAGTTACTCACTATGGCTGCATTTATTCATCATGTCAAGCAATGGGCATGATGCATTAATGCACTGGTCAGTGGCTTGGATAGAGTGAGCTGTAAGTACCCCATCATGCTCCAATCCCCCTATCTGCTAAATATTGGTCTGCTGACTGGTAGCTTGTTGGGGGACAACTGCCCATATTATGCTCCAGTCCTGTGTTTCATATTAATCTACAGGGCCAATGACATCTCCAACGACCAATGACATCTCACAGTAGTAGGTCTTTATTTGAAATATCATATTGATAGTGCTGCTTTCAACACCTGCCTCGCTAGCTCAGAAAGGAGAACAAAGGACTCACAATTAGGAGGTACCCGGTTCAAAACCCACCAAGGATCAATAAGGAGACTTAAACCAGGAATGCACAAGCTATTCAAGAATTACACAGACTGGCATAAGAAGTTGAATATTCAACTATTTGAAATCATTGAGTGTATGAAATAATGGGCTTTTGTAATAAGGTGTCTATCTTTCTTTAAAGTGTTCATCAAGCCACTCAGCTGTAGGGCTTAATACGCCCTACAGCTGAGTAGTTTAATAAGTGCTATAAACGCAGGGCTAGATAACCATCACAATTTAAACTGTTTGTAACCCCTTTATAAGCCCTATGGTGTAGGGCTGATTAGTCACTGAATAAATGGGGCAGTGCTCACTGGGATATCACTCTGATGTATAAGCTGAAGACCTACTTGTGTTATCAGGTCTCACTAGATGGCAGCACTGAAGTGTCTAGTTGACAACCTCTGTGGCAGGGAGTGACATTGCCTATAATGTTCATATATCCCTGAGGGAGTGCCCATATGGTAGGAAGGGACTGTTACTTTGAGGGAATGTTGAAAAAAACATATTTTGACCCCTCTTTACAAGACAAAAGAAGAAAAAAAAGAAATGACTCCACTTCAGGGAAGGAATGCTCCTGCTTTTCTTATCAATTTCATGGTTAGAGTTTTTAAGTATTCTCCAGCATCTTTGCGCCATATTGTCACCCTTATAAAAACCTTGATAAATCCAATCCATCTCACAGAGAGGGCAGAAAAATATTCAGAGCTCTGCCACAAGGGGCCATAATTCTTGCAACACCCATGTAAAAATCCACATCCTCTCTCATCCTTTCACTGCTGAAAATGACCGCTCCTTTATTACCTTTTCAGCCCCCACTCCCCAAGCCTTCCCCCTTTTCCTACTTTGGTGGTTAGAGCCATACCTAGATCCTGGGGTCTGCATCAATGTCCAATTAGTGCCACAGCAAGCTTTAACAGCCCAGGCTAAAGAGACCAAAAGGAAAAAGGGTGAAAGAGAATCACCCTAAATAGTGTCAAAAAAAGTAGCGTTGCTGTAGTGGTTGTCTGGAGAAGGGTGAATAGAGTAAGGGTGAGTGTTGGGTTGGGTCTGAAACGTTCTAAGCCATTGGCTTGTATATCAGGTGTTATACCACGATTTGTGGGTTACACAGTGCTTTTTGGTGGATATTACCATCCACATATCTGTCGATATTGCACACCCTATATACTTTAGCATCAATTTTGTAAGGCGTGCTGTTATCCATGTAAGGCGTGCTGTTATCCAGAATAACAGCACGCCTTACATGGATAACATGTCATATTTTACATGTTAAAACCCATAATAGACTTGACCAGGGCAGGGCTCGAACCTGCAGCCTAAGATCCCTAGTCCAACCCCCTGAGAAACGCTCAGTTCGAACCAAATCTGGATATGATACAAAGCCGTGTGCGCTGTCGCTGTCCGCTGCGGGGCGACGAGGTGTATACTACACAAACATAACCCCCAGTGTGCACTGTCGCTGTCCGCTGCCGGGCACAGAAGGAGGAGACGCGGTGGTCTAGCGGTTAGCACGTCGCGCTCAGCTGTGAGAGGTCCGCGGATCGAATCCCGGCCAGGACGCATCTTTTTTCGCTGTGTGCGCTGTCGCTGTCCGCTGCAGGGCAACGAGGTGTATTATACACAAACATAACCGCGAGAAGCATCTTTTTTCGCCGTGTGCGCTGTCGCTGTCCGCTGCCTGGCAACGAGGTGTATTCTACACAAACATAACAGCGAGACGCATTGAAATATTTTCGCCGTGTGTGCTGCCGCTGTCCGCTGCCGCGAGAGGAGGTGTATGTACACTATTTTTCGCCGTGTGCCTACGGCCTCGTGTCATTATCCATCACTAACACACACGCGTCATGAGTTATCCATTGATTACTTGTTCATTAATAGATTGAGTACATTGAGAAGCACTAATTAGCATGATCATCATACTTATAAACATTTCTGAGCATATCTATTCAGTAGCTTAAGTCTATGACATCCCTGTAAATTAAGAATGTTTAAATTAACAGCATGTCAAGTCCCATAACAACTGAACATCACTCGCCATGAATTGGATGGGAGGAATGTTTAGCTCCGTTTGGTGCACATGCTATAAAGCAGGTCCCCTCTAGCTGTGAGATCCTACCGGGAATTCTCCATTGTCAAATTTGCAAAAGATATTCCACAATCCACTTCTTGTCCTCACCCATATATATATATATATATATATATATATATATATATATATATATATATATATATATATATGTATCTTAATTTACTGTCTATGCAGCACTTTATTGTCTCTCAACAAAATGGGACTTTAGATTGGCTATTCCTGACATCTAATATAAAAAAAGAGTAGAGGAGCGTAGAGCGGTTGGTGTGCCACAAGAGCCAATATACTCCTGATATCAAAATGAGGGCAAGTCAGAAGCAAATCAGGAGAATTAAATCTTTTTATTTCATTGGAAGGCCACCGGAAATATGATACACCCTAAAAATCATTAATTATCATCAATTTTTACTCATCAAATCCAATTCAAATGTGCCAAACCTTTTAGAACCAAGGATAAAGCTGTTTCCCAGCCTACTTGTGGACTACACATTTTCATTTTGCTTGTTCCTCAGAGTGCTGCAAGATTGTATACATGTGTTACCTGCAGTGACCAGCGGGTGTTGATTGCCTAGTGGTTGCCAGCATTGAGCGACGGTTGCTGACAGCCCAGGCCTTATTGTCATCCGTCATGGGGGGACCAGCGAAGATAGCGGTGAGGTGATGGAGTATAGGCAGCATCTGAAATAAATACCAAATAAATGATGATAATGATGTAAAAGGACTTAAAAGTGACCATAATGAGTGGTTAGCATTGCCTACCTACACTTTAAAACCTACCTGAAATGCTATCCTACACTAAGTTCATCTTTATTTTACCCTAAGCATCACATCATAGCATGTGTTTCTACCTATAGAACTACATGTAGAGGGTGCACTCTGAAAAAAAAAATTGTTGAACTCATCAGGGATCCTTGTGAACCTCCTTAATCGTATTGCAGTAAAGCAGTGTACTTTCTACAATAAAGCCCCAGATGGCAGATGACTTTGGATCTCTGGCATCTTTGGAACAAGACTTTCACCATTATTTTGACAATATTTTTTTTACTGTGTGGAGGTTCTCAGGGGCCCAAAGTCAACATGCATCGCATCCCTTTATTGGCACCTTTCCTGGAGCCCCAGCCTCTGCCAACGTGGGGCTCCCAGTCATGGAATCCTTCATGCAGATCCTTTATTGCAAATCATACAGGTGATCTGCTTGTTCTGCATTATATGCCTTCAGAACCATGCACTCCCAAATATGACTATTCCAAGGTTGTGTTTCTTATACCTTCCAGCTATACTCTTCATCCTAAACAAGAATGGCATTGTTGCCCTTAATTCAGAATTTTCACATTCACCAAAAAAATAATATATATGAACAACCTTATACTTGCGATCCCTTACATGCACTCATTCTAAGTTATCCCCATTCCACCCCCGCCTATTTCTACATCCACCTAGAAGATCTAATCCACCCCGACCCTGTGCTGAAGTTTATGATATGGTCATGTTTGGTTGCTATTGGAGTGGCGGGACAAGATGGATGCCTGCCCTACCTACCTACAACCCCCCCCCTACCAATTCAACCCCACCATCCACCACTTCCACAGATAGAATTTTATACATGTGATAACTCACCTCATGACTTGACTGGTCATATTAGGTTTAAGTACTTAACATGTCCTCTACACATTTGGCATAATGTTTCAATCTCTTGCTCTCTTTGGAAGCCATGATGCATGCCAGTCCTCCTGAATGAGCTGCAACAGGGTTGATACCCTGTCAGGTGTAGTGCGACAGGGTTAATATCCTGTCAAGTGCACCAGTGCAGTGCTGACAATCACCAATGCTTTATTGATGAATTGTCAAGACCTAGGAACAGGAATCTATACAGAGAAGGGCTCACCCTACTGACACCATGGCTGTCCCTGGCATACTATCAATTGCTCTCACTAGTTGACAGCACTAACCTTTGCCTGGAACCTTTCAACCTCCAGGGTATTTCATGTTTGACTATTCTTTATCACAAAGCCATATTTTCTTTTAAAGTATGATATAAAAGAGGTGCTCATTCCTTTCCAAGAATTCATAAATATTTAAAAATTGAGAAGGTTTTATTTCATCATTAAATTATATGAAATAATTCTGTGGGGGTCTGCAGTAAAACAGAAAACTGGACAATACTAGCTGTACCTACGTCTGTATCCAACAACCAGAATGTCACCACTCTCTTCTCACTCTCCCAGTACAGATTCTCACCTGACCAAGGTGGATATTCCATTGTGTTGGTCCATGGACTGCCCCTTGAGGTCACTGATGATCAAGTAGTAGTTAGACCTGTAGCACTATGCTGTAATTATAGAGATACCAATCACTTACCATGCACTTTCAAGGAATACCATGAATACCCCCAACCTACACACACCCCAGGGGCTGATTTCAACATAGCTGACGACAGTATAAATAGGCTTCAAGAATACTACTCTCTGCCATGACATATTGGCCTTTATTGGGGAGTGATCATTTTTCAAATGCAGGGGGAGGGGTCATGGGGTTTTGCGCAGATGCACAAAGTAAATTTTGCCCCCCTCGTAAGGGTCAAGATTGGGTTGCCCCCTTGAGAGGCCGAGAATCACCTACAAATGCACCCTTTTTACCCCAAGTTGCGTACTTTTTTTACTGAAACAAGGTAAAATCATTTTGCCCGATGCCTCAGACAGGCTGACAAATTTTGCAAACTGCATCAAGGAGTTAAATGTTTTTTGCCCACCCTCAAACACCACCTGTTGTTACGAAATGATCACTACCCAAGATAACTGAATTGCCTGTGAATTTTCAGATCGTCAGCTATATTGAAATAAGCCCCTGGATGGTGTCAAATTGTCAGTAGACTTTTGGATCATCAGCTATGTTGAATCAAGCTCCAGCAGTGTCCCTAGGCCCCTGTCCTTGACACCACCATACTAAACATGTGGTAGAACACACCTATTCGTCTCCATTTGGTGCCAGCACGTCACCCACCTTGCGTCTCTATTGATCACAGCGACACCACCGGCAGACAGCAGAACCCTGTGTTATGGCCTTGGTGATCTAATGGTGTTGTGGTTGTCATTATCACAGCTCCCCTTAGAATGGATTTACCTTAACACAAAGGGGTTGGAACGTAGGCTATAGGATGGTATTTCCATAATTATTCACTGTCTGCTTTTAGGAAAGGGGGTGACATGCTTTAGGTTCACAGTGAAAAAGAAACTAAAAAAGAAAAGAATAAAAAAAAGAAAAAAAGAGGAAAAAAATAAAGAGAAAGGAGAGAATCAACCTGAGGTGTATATGGATGTGTCAGCAGTGGTTTAAAATGAATGATATCACTTCTCAGACTTTAGTGGAATGTTATATTGGGCCCCAAAAGTCATACTGACAATATCTAGCTTTCTAGATTTGCAAGTATAGGACCAATATTTACTTTGATGAAAGATCTATGATTAAGGTTCCACCATGACCAAGTGTGCCAGATATTTATCTATTAATTTGTTATTTTATTTATTTGTTTATTTATAAACAACTCTGATCAACAGCCGCCACATTACCCCTTTCTTAATTTCCCTCGATGTGTTTAAGGAAGACCCACAACTTGTGTACTGAGCATTGTCTGATTCCTGCTGTACCTGGAGAGTGTAATGGGGATGGAGGGTGTAGATCATTGGTCAACTTCCTGTCCAGCTGCCATTGTCTTACAATATTCAACACAGTGGGCAGATAGGTGACTTCACCCTCATCATCAAAGGGCCCCTCCTTATAACACATGTATGTATACACATCATAATACACACTTGTTTACCCTTATTGGGGCCTAGTCAGTTATTGCAAATTGGAGGAGGGGTGGTTGGGGGAGGGGTATTTGTTTCATTAACCAGTGTTTCAGAATCAACCCTTTAGAGCATTAAGGTGCTACCCGAATCCCTTTCCTTTGCACTAATGCAATGCTGAAGATGACATAAAGTTTCAAAATGGACTAAAATAGTGATTTGGGCCAATTTTACTGATATCATCAAAACTAGTGCCAAATTCATCTTTATGGCCTCTAGAAATGTGAACCTATCAAGAAAGAACCTACCTTGAGCTGGTAAACATCTCCTGTTTATAATCAGTCGTGTAGGGAATGGTCTGTTATTAGCTGGCCAATTAGTACCATGGTAAGCTATAGTGCAGCCAAGGCTAAAGAGACCAAAAGGAAAAAAGGAAAAAAGAAAATCACCCAAAATAGTGTAAAAAAACAGATTGGTGTAGCGGTAGTCTGGAGAAGAGTGAATGGAGTTTGGATGAGTGTTGGCTTGGTCTGGAAGGAGCTAAGACATTAGTCTCGTAAATCAAGTCTCACTAGAGGGAGTAAATTGTGAAGCACTAATTACCATGACCATGGTACTTATGAAAATTCCTTTCAGTGTCTTAAGTCTATGAAGTTCCGGAAAAAAAAACTAAGAATGTGTACATTAGCTGCACTTCAAGTCCCATAATCTCTGAATGTCCATTTATTCTACCTCTAGCAACAAAGCATATGGAATAACTATATCTAAAGTATGGCATTCTGTACGCCCATGGGGGTGGCATACAATATATTGTACGCCACACCCCTTGTACGCCACACTCAGAGTGAGTAGCAGAGTAAATCCTAACCAGACTTCCTTCTCAAATTCTGCTTTAAAACAACTATTTCTCAATGGACTTTCAAAATTTAAAAACCAAAATGATCAGAAAACAACGGGACAGATGGGGAATATACTAATTGACAGGTTTACAATCCATCATGGTGAATATTACATCAGTGCATGAAGATCATCACTCGAGTTGGCAAAAATGTATCTGATACCAAAGTTCAGTCCTGCTCAAGGAAAAATCATTGCTGTTGTTGTTAGAGGTAGAATAAAACAAAAACACAACTCGTGGGGCAAACAGGGGCTGTATGCCCATTCGTGGCTTGCCCTTCCTGCCCCTGATGCCCTGCGGGCACCTGGAGCAGGAAGGGCAGCCCACTCATGGGCATACAGCCCCTGTATGCCCCACTTGTTGTGTTTCTGGTTAGTATTGGATGGAGAGGAATGTTTAGCTATGTTTGGTGCAATTGCAAGCCCCCTCTAGCTGATATGCTACCAAGAATTCTCCATTGTGAAATTTGGTAAGATTTTCCACAATCCACTCACAATCCAGTCCTCAACCAAATACATGTGCCACAAACTGTGTCTGTGACACTTCATTGGCTGTTGACAATGTGAAGATGGGCTGTTCTTCATAACTGATATAAAAATGAGGAGTAGAGTGGTGGGTGTTCCACAAGAGCCAATATACTCCTAATTGACCACTTTCCGCTGCTTTAGCGGAAGTGGTCATATTACAACTGCATCGGCCCATAGACTTTGCCCAGAGCTCTACCCTCCACTGTAAATCAATGTACCAATCGCACCCCGGTTCCATACCTCAACTGGTCTATAGCCCCCTCCCCTCACTCCCTCCCCCCCGTCTTTGATTGACTGCTACGCCGCTGAGGCAGTTCCCCCCCCCCCACACCCACACCCACCTCTATGAGTTCAAGCTGTCATCGGCACACGGTCGGCTTGAACCCGCCGAGCGCCTATAGCCCCCTCCCCTCACCCCCCCCGCTGAGCCAGTTTCGCGTAGAAGGCGCCCCCTCCCCACCCCCCCCCACGTCTTGCCCGCTACAGTCTACTATAGCCCCCTCCCCTCTTCCCCTTCCCCCCCCACCTCACCCCCTGCTGAGGTAGAGTGTTTAGATCGGCAGCATACCGCAGGCGACACCGGGGCCGCCGATTTTCGCGTAACTTTTGCCTGCGGGAAATCGTGAATTCCGACCTGAAAACTTGGAAAGGTGAGGGTAGTGGTCCATTTTTGGTGCTTTTCCAAACCAGTGAAAATGGCACACACATGGCCTGAGGCAGTTTCGTGTAGAAGGCGTCTTGCCCGCCGAGCAAATCTACAGCGACCGGTCTGCCGCGGTGCTGGCTCTATGAGTTCAATGTCATCGGCACACGGTCAGCTTGAACCCGCCGAGCGCCTATAGCCCCCTCCCCTCTCCCCACCCCCCCCACACCCACCTCTAAGTTCAAGCTGTCATCGGCACACAGTTGGCGTACACCGACTGGGCTGCCGCGCTGCTGGCTCTATGGTGTAGTTATGCACTATTTGTCAGCAATTAGTCGATATGTCAGTGGGCTTCCCTAGCTCACTTAAAAGGGTCTATTTCTCCTCTTTCCTTTCCCCATGGATGTGTGTGGTGCACATATATGCGCGGGCACTGACACATTCCTCAAAAATTGTGTAATATAGTTCTCGCCATGAATATGACCTCAGCTGTCGAAATGGCGATAAACATCTATTACTCACTCACTCACTCTCGATATGCCAGTAATTGATCATAATTTGTCAGAAATTAGTCAATATACATCAGTAATTACTCACTCTTTGTCAGAAATTAGTCAATATAATGTCAGTAATTACTCACTCTTTGTCAGCAATTAGTCAATATAATGTCAGTAATTACTCACTATTTGTCAGCAATTATTCAATATATGTCAGTATACTTACTCAATATTTCTCATCAGTTAGTCAATGTATGTCAGTACTGAGATATCATGTCAAGATTCGAAGCAATTTTTTTTTTCGGTGGGGGTTCATGATTCGGTGGACTTTCCTAGCTCACTTAAAAGGGTCTATTTCTCCTCTTTCCTTTCCCCTCGGATGTGTGTGGTGCACATAAATGCGCGGGCACTGACACATTCCTCAAAAATTGTGTAATGTAGTTCTTGCCATGAATGGTGAGGGTAAAAAAAACAAATAATCTGTTTTACAACAACTTAGAGCTGTCGACGGTTTTTGGCAAATTCTACCTAGAGTAGGACACACTGTGGGACTCAGAGTATACCTGTCGTGAACAATTAATCTCTTTTTTAGCGCACGTAAGTCTTTCTTCTCCGTGCGAGCGAAATGATCATTATTTAGGCTCCTACTTGGTCTGTGAGGAAGAATTAACTACCCTTTTAGTAATCTAGGGGTTAGATTCAGTTTATTTGGCAATTTACGGAGAGAAAAACAAATAATCTGTTTTACGACAACTTAGAGCTGTCGACGGTTTTTGGCAAATTCTACCTAGAGTAGGACACACTGTGGGACTCAGAGGATACCTGTCGTGAACAATTAATCTCAAATAATCCGTTTAATGACAACTTAGAGCCATGGCGGACGTTATGCAAGGCAAAGGGACTGATAATGTAAATACGAGTAACAAAAGAGGTATCAGTGAAACTGACCCTACTAGTCCTACAAGTGATAACCTTGGCTCACCTGAAGCTAAAAAATACATTGCTTCGTCCCCAAAATCGTTTGTCATGGAAAATGATGGATTGAGTAATGGGGATAAATTGGGGCAGGAAGGATTAGACGGGACCGACACTACAAACCATGATAGAGTGTTGACAGTTGGTGTAAATAAAATGATGATGCAAGATTTCAAATCTGATCTGATTGACGAATTCGCAAGAATTATGAAAGGGCACAATGATGATATCTGTAAAAGGATAAAAAATGTAGAAGATCAAAATACAACAACGATCTCAAAGCTCGAAGCTTTGGAAATAAGAACAGAAAATACAGAGGGGCGCATCACTAGTCTTGAAGATGATGTAAGGGATCACTTGGTCAAAATTGGGGAACTTGAAAACAAACATGATGTGATCCTTGGCAAAACAGGACATAATGCACGAGAAATCAAAGCTTTAGAGGGAGATTTGGATGAAAAATATGCTGAGCATATTGAAAATATGAACAGGATGGAAGAGAGATTAAAGGAAATGATAAATGAGGTGGACAGGAGAGTGACCAGTCTTGATTCAAAAGTTAACCAGAATGACAGTGTAGTACATACCTCTATAAGCAGAGCAGCGACCAATGCACACAATAAAATAGCCAGTGAGATTGGCAAAGTCAAGGCGGAGTTTACAACTCTGGGTACTGATAGGGATATCAGAATTGGTACAAATGAAAGACAAGTCAATGAATTAGCACGGAAATTTGGAGAGGGACTTGTTATGTCTAAGAAAGCACCTAGTCATGAGGACAAAAATTATGCCAAAATAGTCTCAAACATGAGGACTGTAAGGCACTGTACTAGTGCCCCCGAAAGAAATGTAGTGGTGTATGGCATAAGTACTAGACAGGGTGAAAACTTGATGCCACATGTGGACTCCTTGATGAAAAAAATGGGAGTGAGATATAACAACTCTGATCTAATTGAAGTCATTAGAATGAAAAAAAAAAATTCAATTAGCAGAAGGGGAGGTACACAAGATGGAGAAGGTCCCATTACTACTCTGTTGCAGTAACTCGTCCTTCAAATCAGTGCTCATAAGTAGGAGGTGGACTCTGAATGAAAAAGACAAGGATGGAAATACAAAGAAAAGTGGCATTTGGTTGACGCAAGATGAGAGTCCTGAGATTAGAACCCAGAGAGATAGGGGGCGGAAAATAGTCGAAGCTGTCAGGAAAAATGGTCTAGAGGCCAAGTATGATAAAACTGGAATCATCCTAGAGGGTGAGAAATATCCCCTGACAAAACTTGACACCGTACCGGTTAAATATAAGCTAATGCTTGGAACAGAAACTCAAGCAGAAACCCCTCATGCAGCTCGCTTCGACAACAAAGGAGAGAGAATTCAAACGACGAAACAAGGCATAATATACCAAGGGGCCACTGCGTATCTGTCAAACTGGTTTCCGAGTAGGTTCGAATTTACTTTTGAGGGTGTATTTCACCAATATAATTGCGTTGAACAAGGCTACTTTCACTGCAAATTGATAGCGATAGGCAGGCCCGATGAGGCCACGAAGATACTCGCCATGACTGAACCACGCCGTATGAAACAGAAAGGTGATGAAAAAGGTAACAAAGTCCCCAGGGACCATCCCTTTTGGGGAATGGAAGAAAAATTAATGACTGATCTACTGTTGGCTAAGTTTGGTCAAGATGAAGAATGTAAAAAGTTGTTATTACTTTCAGCCCCAGCAACACTAGCTGAAGCCACTGGAAGTCGACGGTGGGGAACGGGATGGCCGTTTGACACGAGATCGAAAAATGTGTGGTACAACGGCGAAGAAAAATTCCCTGGAGAGAACCTGCACGGAAAATTACTCGAAAAGGTCAGGGATCACTATCTGGATTTTAATAAGTGACTTATGGAATGAGAAGCTTGAGATGACTCTATTTATGTCCTAGAACTCTCTAATTCTATTGAACTACTTGTAGCAATGTCTTTATTAATTGCTGGTGATTCGAGGGCGGTTGGTATGGCGGAACTACTGAGACGAGCCTTGGGATTTAGCAATGAGTATGAGGTTAAGGAATGTGCTCACTCAGGTTGGAACATTGAAACAACTGAGAATGAGGTACTGAAGGAATTGAACCGAAATGCTTATGATGTTGTTTACTTCATTGTTGGTATTTGCGACATAACCAAACGCAAATATGTTAGAGGTAAGAGAGTAATCTATTTCCCACACCTCGATGTACCAACCTCTAGGGCAGTGGTAGCCGTCAGATTGAGCAGAATGATTCAACGCCTAACCAGTGCACACCCTGAAACATTGTATTCAGTGTGTACCATATATGGTCTAGATCTTATGACCTTTAATGGGGAAGTGGTTCCTGATCCTAAACAACCAATGGTCAACATGGTCATTAAGCATCTTAAAGGCGACGTTCAATACTTGAATGCAATCAACAGTGTTGACACATGCAAATTACATAGATTATTCCATAAAAATAAATGGAACAGAGGAAAACGAGGGAGAAAGGTTGGAAGTGGCCCTAGATTTGCTTGTAGATACGGATTGTACCGTATGAGGGACGGATGCCACCCGAACGATGTTTTCATGGTCAAGAGTGCACAAAAACTAGCTGAAACAGTCAAATCCATGTTTCCACCAAAGTATGTGCCTGAAGGGGGGATGAATGCACCAATGAATGTTGATGATCATGGAGATGACCATGAAGTCGTAAGTGGCGATGACGATGATGAGGAGTATGAGATAGATGAGGTGGCTAACCAAATTAGACACATCATGATTGGTCAGTAACTAGTTAACCATCAAAGAACTTGAGCAAGGGGGAAGGGTTGTAATGACTCAAACCTCCAACAAGTGACATAAGATCTTACAGCATCGTTAAATAGTCCTTCCAGGGTTATTCTAGTATGATGAGATATTGACTGATATATATATTAGACAATTCCTATAGTCCAAACCCTGAGTATCGTCATACAAAGATTAATTTCATTGGTTTAATAAGTAATTGATATTATAATGTCGCAATTATTATAGATGTTATGCGTATAAAAATTTTGTTAAAAATGAATTATTAGCTGAAAATATAAATGTGAATATAATTGAAACCAAATTTAACATTCCAAAAGATCTTTTCTTATCTTTTAGATACTAGATGCATCAATATAATGTTTCAGATGCCATGATCTTCATGTTTTTCAAACTATAAATGGACATGCTTTGTTTGTAGTGAGGAACGTTAACTGAACTGGTGATGGAGTTAGTTATAGCTGGTGGTGGATGCATGCTTTGATACAATGTCTGAGGAGTGTGCAGTTTAAGATGTCAAGATCACGTATAAGCAACCTGTGTTTGTTCTTGCGGGAGTGTGCATGGTGAGTACTGTACTGATTTTGGAATTTTGGAATTACATGCAATGTTATCGTAATAACAATTTAGGTAGGATTTGTATTAACAATATATAGTTAAGTTATTTGGAGAATGTGAATTATGATGACTCTGATCATGATGTAATCTTGTTCTCTTTTTTTTTTCCTTTGTACTACTTACTAATTAACTAAAGGTTATTAAATATTACATATAAGGGTTTCTAGTGTCGGTTACCAACCATTATTAAATTTTTAACTATAAATTTTATTGCTTTTGTGGGAACTATAACCTAATTAGGTAAGGGACTGGGAAATCTATAAGTTGGTATGGGGAAGGGTTGTAATGACCTTACCTCTATGTATTCTACGGGGTGTAGTTTATTTATATTTATTGCTTTAGCTCATTCTTTCTCTCTGCTTGTAACCCTCAACGGAACATTGAGTTGGGTACTCCGTTTGGGGGGGATTGTCTTTTCCCTAGTTGCTTGTAACTAGGTTTGTATATTTGTGTATAATTCCTATCGACGAGTAATGTCAACTGTTAGGGTGAATGATTTCTTGGAATTGAGAGGACTTAAAATGGTACATTTAAATACTAGAAGCATGTATAAAAAAAGAGATGAAATTTTTGATCATTTAAACGGTACTGATATTGTAACTATGAGTGAGACATGGCTCCATCCAGAGTATGATGACAGTCAAATATTATGGGAAGGTATGAAACTATATCGCTTAGACAGGGTACGCAAAAAGGGAGGTGGGGTGTGTGCCTATATACGAGATGACATAGACATGGATGTTAAACTTAGAATAGATTTACGTTCAGAGATGATTAAGTCCATATCTTTTAAATCCTATCTATTATACAGAATAAAATCTTATGTGCCCACTAAATACATGCTACAAATTTATAAATCCTATATTATACCAGTAATTGATTACGCAGATGTATTATATCATAGATCAAACGATACTGTCTTGAACCTGATACAAACCATACAAAACAGATGTTTAAAGTATTGCTTAAAATTGCCTGTACTATCATCAACTGATTTTATCCATCAAGAAGCTGGCCTTCCCTATATTGTAAATAGAAGATTACATCATTTAAGAATTTTAGCTTTCAAAAGAACTAAGACAAAAGAATTTTGTAAACCACTTACGAGAAATACTAGATTACAGCAATATCCTGTACTAAAATATAATATCATAAATACAGCTGCTTACAAGAGATCAATTGAAGTTATGACAGCACAATTATGGAATGAAATGGATATAACTTTAAAAGAAATTAAAATTTTGAAAGATTTCAAATGTAAAAGCAAACTGTTCATGGTCAAAACTATACCAGTAAATGTAAGAAACATATATACTTAAGGGTAGACTTGTGAAGCTGCCCTTGGGGCATATGTTTCTGTACTGTCAGATCTTGGGAGATTTCAAATGTAAGAGTAAGCTGTCTATGTTTCAAAACTATACCAGTAAATGTTAGAAACTTATATATTTGGGGGTAGACTTGTGAAGCTGCCCTTAAAACATATGATTCTATGCTGTTAAATGAATGCTTGATGGTATTGATGTGAAATTTTGAAAGATCTCAAATATAAAAGCAAACTGTTCATGGTCAAAACTATACCAGTAAATGTAAGAAACATATATACTTGAGGGTAGACTTGTGAAGCTGCCCTTGGGGCATATGTTTCTGTACTGTCAGATCTTGAAAGATTTCAAATGTAAGAGTAAGCTATCTATGTTCAAAACTATACCAGTAAATGTTAGAAACTTATATATTTGAGGGTAGACTTGTGAAGCTGCCATTAAAACATATGATTCTATGCTGTTAAATGAATGCTTGATGGTATTGATGTGTTATTTCATTGACCAATTTGTAAAAGAAGGTACAAGTAATTCTGAAAAAGTTTCAGGGATTTTCTATATTTGAGGTCCACCCTCTGACTGTACATGTACATTTATTATATAGAGTGCGTACAACTGATAGTAATAGTCTATGATTTCCAAAAATCTTCAAATAGAAATCTCCTCTGTCTCCAAATCACATGATATCATTTGATTAATTACTAATCAATTTTGATTATATTTTATCTAAAATACTAACAAGGGGGACTCATAACATCAGTTCCACTGAAGTGTCCTCCTAACTTATTTGGCACAGTACAAATGTATAAAATCCTGAGATGTTTGACTTTTCTAATATTGTGATAAAATACATACTTACAGCAATGTACTTACGTAAATACACTTTGTAAAACTGTGATACACTATTAATTAAATATTTATTGTAATTGTCATTATAAATGTATGGACCAACCCGACAGAATGTCGAAGAGAATTTATGTAATTTCATCACATCTGAACAAATGCCAAATAAAGTTAAATTGTTCCTTAAAAAAATGTATCTCTAATAAAGACATAGAATGTCTTGTGCTTGATGTTAAGGTAAAGAACTTACAGACTATGCAGGTTGCTACCTTGTATCGACCACCGTCAGGTGCATTAGATGGCTTTTTTGAACATTTGTTTAAACTCTTGAAAGTCAGAAATGAGGAAAATGTTGAACAGTGGCTGATGGGCGACTTAAATATAAATATTTTGAGAGAGAAATTACAAGGTACTAAAAGACTTCATGATTTATGTAGAGAATATGGTTATCACATGTTAATACGTCAATGTACAAGGCCGTTCAAGAAAATTGTCTCTTGTTTGGATAATATTTTGTCAAACTTCAGTGGTGAAACATGTTCAGGTGTATTAAACTACCTTGTTAGTGATCATCTTCCAGTTTTTGTTGTGAAAACTAATGATAAAATTGAATACATAAAACAGAAGGTTTGGGTAAGACAGTATAGAAATTTTAATACTGACCAATTTTTTGATTGGCTATGTGAGGCTGATTGGGATGTTTTTTATGATTTACATGATCCAGATGCTGCATGGGAATTCATTGAAAGTCATATTATATGTTATCTTGATACAACCTGTCCCTGGGTAGAGAAATTAGTGGTAAATCGGAGAAAGAGTTGGATGACACCTGACATCTTGTCATTCGTGCACGAGCGGGAAGATAATGTGGATATGTACCTTAGGACTGGGGATAGTGTTTATTTGGATGAGGCAAGAAAGCTAAGATGTAGGATTAACAAAGCTGTACGATATGCCAAGGCCGCTCATGTGAAAAAGAGTTTGGAAGATGAAAAGGATAATCCTAAGAAGTTTTGGCGAATAATTAATGGGTTATTAAAGCCGTGTGTGGAGATTGAACCTCCAGAGATACTAGGTGACGACAACATGGTGAAGTCGAAGCAGGAGTCAGTTGATTATATAAATAAGTATTTCTCGAATATTGGAAGTGAACTAACACAAAATATAATTGATTCGGGACATCCTGTTAGACAGGTTTACCATGAGCCAGTGATGGAAAATAGTTGTGAAATTAAAGTGGATGCAGGTCTTGTGAAATTATTCGTAAATGAAATAAATGTGAATAAAACATCAGGCATAGAGGGTATTAGGAGTGATATCCTCAAGCTAGCGCTACAGTTCCTGTTACATCAGTTTACTTGGTTAATGCAATTGTCATTCGATACTGCTATTTTTCCTGATCGCTGGAAAATAGGGAGGGTATGTCCTATACCTAAATCCGGTAATCTAAAATTAACGAAAAACTGGAGACCAATCACCCTCTTACCTGTACCGTCCAAAATTGCTGAACAAATAATGCATATCCATTTAACTGACATAATTGAGAGGCGCAGTCTTCTAAGTAAGCAGCAGTATGGTTACAGGAAAGGTGTTGGCACTGGTGATGCCATCTTCAGTTTTCTAAACGATATCTATGAGAGCAGAGACAGGGGTCATCTAACAGGCGCCTGTTTTTTAGATCTAAAAAAGGCGTTTGATAGTGTGCACCATGGTTACCTTATAGAGTTACTCAGCAAAATTGGCCTACATAATAAAGTATTAAACTGGCTAATGTCGTATTTAACAAGGAGAAGTCAATATACAAAAATAGGTTCATTTAAGTCAGTGGTAAATGAAGTGAATTTTGGTGTCCCACAAGGCTCTGTTTTGGGTCCACTGTTATTCATTCTATATATTGATGATGTAAAAACGAGAATAAGTCCATGTAAATTCTCCTTATATGCCGATGACCTGGTAGTTTACTTGGCAAATAACAAAATAGATCTAATAATTGACAGATTGCAAAACGCCATCAAGGAGGTTGGCCAATGGTGTACTGAAAATTTTTTAACGGTTAATACGGACAAAACAAAAATATGTTGGTTTGGGAGTTCCGCCAAACTAAAAAAATGTAAAGATAAAATTTTTTATCTGTATGGTGATATGCTTGAAACTGTGAACAGTTATTCATATTTAGGACTTAAAATTGATTCTAGCTTAAATTTCATCCCGGCTATAAATGACTTGATCTCGAAGGTTCATGTTAAGCTTTTTATGTTCAGTAAATTGCGTAATCTGTTAACTGAGAATGCCGCTGTACAAGTTTATAAAAGCACAATTATGAGTCTTTTTGATTATGCAAGCTTTGTTCATGATGGAGGAAGTGATGTAATGCTAGAGAAACTGGAGAGAATGCAGTTGAGGGGACTCAAAACCATATACAGGGGCAAAAATATGACAGATGACGACATGTATGTCGCGGCTGGCATTACTACATTGGCAGTCCGACACCAGAGACTTTTGTTGAGCTATATGTATAAATTGTCCAAAAAGGATGAGTGGATTGATCACAGTGAAAGGCGAGAAGGACTGCGCTCCGAGGCTAGTATAAAGTTCAAGACCTTCAGGGCAAGGAACAATGGTTATCATAATTCACCGCTATTCAGGGGCAAAAGCCTTTGGGACAACTTGGGCTCATGGTACCAATTGAGTGCTGATAAATTCACCTTTAAGAAAAGAATAAATGCTATACTAGATTTAACTAAACAGAGTAACAACCCTGCACAGGCGGATGGCGATTAGGTAAAGAGGGATGTATGAGTCCTAGGGGATGGGTTGTAATGACTTCACCTCATTTCGGAGTCTCATCCGCTCTCTTATGGGATGATGGTTCTGCTCTGCTGGGAGGAGTTGTAATGACTCCATCTAGCTGTGCATGACCATATTATTTATTGTATTGTGAATGAAGCTCTGGATGGGTTGTAATGACTTAACTGGGCTTCTATTCATAATTGAATCCTAATGGTGACCATCCGTCCAGCTACATGGGCTCTTATTCATGTGATATCACTATCCTTAGGTGCCTTATTCTCAAATTTTCATAATTCTAGGGCCGATGATAATAGTTTTTGATTTCTTATGTCATGTTTCTAGTGAAACATATTGCTCCAGATATGTAGAAAATAATTAAGTCTCCTTACTGATCATAATTCCGTTAAATAAATTTGTCTATTAGCTTTTTATTAAGCATTTGAATTTATGGGGGATTAATCACCTCCAACCTTTGCAATGATAATCATTCGTCGATTGTACATAATGTAACCTGTTACTTTTGTAAATACACTCCTAACTAGTTTTTAAGCTTTATATACATATTGTATGTCTCATCTTCACCTATATACATCGTATCATTATATTCATTAGAATGTGCTGGAAAACTGAAACTGTTGTATGACTAAAAGGAATCACCATATTGTCAGATTTCATCACTCATTTTAATTAGTGACTTGACAATAAAAACCTTCAACCTTTAAAAAAAAAATATGACCTCAGCTGTTGAAATGGCGATAAACATCTATTACTCACTCACTCACTCGCGATATGTCAGTAATTGCTCATAATTTGTCAGAAATTATTCAATATACATCAGTAGTTACTCTGTCAGAAATGAGTCAATATACATCAGTAATTACTCACTCTTTGTCAGAAATTAGTCAATATAATGTCAGTAATTACTCACTCTTTGTCAGCAATTAGTCAATATAATGTCAGTAATTACTCAATATTAAATATTTTGTCATCAGTTAGTCAATGTATATCAGTACTTAGATATCATGTCAAGATTCATAGCAATTTCTTTTTTTCGGTGGGGGTTCATAATTCAGTGGGCTTCCCTACCTCACTTAAAAGGGTGTATTTCTCCTCTTTCCTTTCCTCACGGATGTGTGTGGTGCACATATATGCGCGGGCACTGACACATTCCTCAAAAATTGTGTAATGTAGTTCTCGCCATGAATATGACCTCAGCTGTCGAAATGGCGATAAACATCTATTACTCACTCACTCACTCGCGATATGTCAGTAATTGCTCATAATTTGTCAGAAATTAGTCAATATACATAAGTAATTACTCACTCTTTGTCAGAAATTAGTCAATATAATGTCAGTAATTACTCACTCTTTGTCAGCAATTAGTCAATATAATGTCAGTAATTACTCACTATTTGTCAGCAATTAGTTACTGACATTATATTGACTAATTGCTAACAAATAGTAGTCAGGGACCTGCTGAAGAGGTCTCCCTTCCACCTAGATCTAGGAGACCCACCGGGGGCAACTCAGCCTCCAATACAGCAGACCCACACTCAGTAGACCCCACTCCACCCACCCTGTCTACTCAGGGAACAACCAGTTCTCAGGGATCCAACACTTCCCTCCCAAACCCCTCATGAAAGTGGTCTTGCAGCTTTGCTGCACCCTCTCGACCCCTAGCATCCTCGTATTAAACTGTGGGCAAGTCAGGAGCTAATCACAAGAACCCATTGCCCGAAATTGAAATAATTGAAATTAAAACTTCTTTGGAAGGCATCGGAAATCACCAATCTTTCCTCATCAAATTCAATACAGATCTTTTTCCAATACCTCTTGCAGGACCAAGGGTATATCTTTTCCCCTTCCTACCTGTGTAAACTGCACAGTATTATTTCGCTGGTCCCTCAGTGTGCTGCTGCAAGGTTGTATGTGTTATCTACAGTGACCAACAGGTGTTGACTGCCTAGCTGGTTGCAGGTGTTGAGTGATGGTTGCTGACAAGCCAGGCCTTACCACCATCCGTTATGGGGGGACCAACGAAGACACTGGTCAGGTGATAAAGTATAGGCAGCATCTGAAATAAATACCGAATAAATGATGATAACGATGTAAAATGAGTTGAAAGTGACTATGATTGGTGGTGAGAGATGACTACCTTTTATGACCTAAAACCTACTTAAAACACTATACTTGATGCTAGCAACATAAAAGGACGTGAAGATGACTCAGTTGATCATGATGAGTGGTTAGAGTTAGAAAAATATAAACCTACTTAAAACACTATCCAACACTAGGTTCATCATTATTTCACTCTCAGCATCATTTTATATTATCATTGCATATATCTTTAACAACAGGGTTGCACTAAAAAGGGGTGAAATTTTCTTAACCCGCTGAGGGGTCTAAAAGTTTCTACCCCCTCCCCCCCAAAAAAGCTCACAAAGCTCAGCCCTCAGAATATAAGTTGGTTTTGAATTTTGAATAAATTTTATTGCAAATCATAAAGGTAGTATCCTTGTTCACATAGTACACACTGGCAATTTTGGGACAAGGATTTCCCCGTTATTTTGACATTTTTTTTACAGTGTACATTTCCTAATATGACTATTCAAATGTTGTGTTTTTGAGACATCAGAATTTACATATTCACCAAAAAAGATTGATGCATAAGCAACTTCAAACTTTACTACTCTTACCCCTTAACCCCTATAATTGTCTCCCCATTCCACCCCCGCCTATTTCTAGATCCACCTAGAAGATCTAATCCATGCCGACACTGTGGTGAAGTTGACGATATGATCGTTTCCGGTTCCTGTGGGAGTGGCGGGGCACGATGCCTACACTACCTACCTACACCTCCCTAACCCAGCCCCAACCATCTACCGATCCTCTTTGAGTGCTGCCTATGCTGGGGTGCATCATACCCATTGGTCATCATGAAGTGGTGGTGAAGTGGTGGTGAGTCCAATTGCCAGCACTTCATTTGTGCATCATGCTGACCCTCCTGAGCTGCATTCATGCATCATGACAACCAATGATGCATGAAATGAAATGATGCATTTAAGCACTATCCACATTTAAAGGGTTAGACCAGCACACAGATGCTGTGGTTAGAGATCATAGGTGAGGGATTGGCGCCAGTCTGCCATATCAAGATGTAATCTTAGCTTTGCAAAGGTCACATGATGCCACCAGGTTGATCCTTTACAGAACGATGTGGTGCTGGCAAGTCTACTTACCAATACTACGTTGGAGCATCATTTATGTGGGGTTGGCATGATACATGAATGCAGCCCTGATTAATAAACTCACAGGGCTGCATTTATGAATTATGATGAATAAAGGACATGAATCAAATGGTTCAATACCGCATTCAGCCTTTAAAAGTTAGATGATAGTTCAGAGGAATGTAAGGATGAGAAGTTTGGATCATGTTTACAAGAATGTAGTATAACTCATTATTACTGAATTAGCTTGCTGGTTTCATGCAGTACCTGTCGTGTACCATGGAGGCTGAAGATATCAACATGTCATAGGCAATCCTCTCTCTCTTCATAAATAAACTCCCCCACACAAGTTAAAGAGAAAGACTTTAATGTTGACTGAATGCATTTCTTGACTACAAGTAATACATTACTACTGCTAATATTGCTACTGCTGATGTTTCAGCTTTTGCTGATAATGTTGCTGCTATTGCTGTTGTTTATGTTGTTGCACTTGCTGGTCCTATAATATTATTGCTGATGTTTATTTTAATGCACTGCTGTTTCTGCTTCTATTGCTGCTAATGTTTCTGTTACTGTTCCTGCTGCTGCTTTATCTGCTGTAGTTGCTGCTGCGTGATCCTTCTGTTTCTTTTTGCTGCTTCTGTTTCTGCTTTTATTGCTACTGCTGGATCTGCTTCTAATTCGTTCTGCTGTTTCTGCGATTATTGCTACTGCTGATTCTGCTTCTAATTCCTGCTGCTGTTTCTGCTTTTAATATGTTACTGTCTCTGCTATTAAGGCTGCTGCCAAAATAGTTGCTTTAAATGCGGCTATTGCTCAAAAAATTTCAAATATACATATTTTATTACTATCTTTTTATATTTTTTCTACTCCAATTATATCAAGCTTGGATTATCTTTCATAAGTCAGAAATAAACTGTCCATTTACCTGATTAGATGAATGCATCACTATCAAGCCTGGCAGTGTCAAATGGAGTACTTGTGCTCCCAAGGGAGAGTAAGTAACTTCTTAATACTACATTCATGCACCATGCCAACTCTACAGGCTAGATTGACTCATTATCCGTCAGCACCAACACAAGTAGACGCACCAGCACAACATTGGTACATTGTGATGAATCATGAACTACAACTCATATAAAAGACATCTTGTGACTCTTAAAGACTTAGGTGAATGTTAAGGTTCTTGGAAGCATGTTTTCTGAGAAATGACTTGTGGGGTATTGTCTAACAAGCTGCGACTATGCTTAGCCAGTATGCCTCAAAAGGTTCTATGACTGGACCTCCTCAAACCACAGTGAGACTCACAATGGTAGTGACATAAGCAAGCCATAGGGAGAGGAACACTATGATCACATGACCACATTGTTTTGAATTGGAAAGTGCAATTATAACAATTGATGGTCCTTGACTTGCTCAGCGAAGGAAAGAATATTTGCATCTATGGAGGTTTGTAAATTTATACTAGAGAAGGTAGGACCATGGTACCATGCCATAAGCTTTAAATACTTAATTTTGAAATAAACTTATTTCAATATACTGCCATCACAGAAACATTTATTTAGATTTGAAATAGCATGAAATAGATGAAATATTTAAGGCGCTATTCCTGCGTTGGGAGGTTCTCCCAATGTAAGTAATTTCAATCAGGAAGTAATCTATGGTACCCGCCTAAATTGGTAGTATTGAGCCCTTTTTTTATGGGGAAGTAAAAGTCGACCTCTTATTTCATCATTATTCCTAATTTCACACAATATTTGGGAACAGCTCGTGTAGTAGTGTATTAAGAAACAGATCCCTGTGACCTTTTCGTGAGTAAGGCAAACAAAGTTCCACAACAGTCTGGGCTACAATTAGTGTCTATTTGTGCACTTTAACTATCAGAGCCCCACAGGGCCCTACCTCCACAACGCCGCCGCACCTCTTACTGACCTAACCCCCTGCTGTTCTCTCCACAACAGGTTTCACATTTCCCAGATCATTTCTGTCATGAGAGATTGGGATAATTGCTTTCTCAAATTCACATCTGGCAACGGGCAGATTTTTCATTAGAAAGCTGCACAATTATTAGTCTAAGAGTGAGAGTCCTTGTTATATCCTGTGTAGGGGGTTAATTTCCTGAAGTGGAGAGACAGGCCAGGTGCTGCATTGTGGGATTTTCTTTTGTTTGAGTAAAAAGATGTAGTTTGATAAGCTGCCATCAGAACAAAGTGAATCTCAGAACTTTACAATACTTCAACTGATAATTACTGCACTTATTATAATGCAACCAACATTCTGCTTCTTCAGAGCTTCCTGGGGCAATTCGCTATGGTATTGGGTAATTTCATGACAAAAGTTGTCATTATGGTATACATGATATTCGGTCATGGAGAACCTCCATGAGAAATACAATAGAATGATTTATTGGGTCATGATTGCTTTAAGATGGATATGCTTCTAATGGTATATTGATTACAAGATACCTGCTGTGCAAGTGACCTGACGATCTATCAATTCAAAGTGTACCCTTATCTAAAGCCTGAAATCCTTTTTTCAGTAGATCATTAAGTATGGAACAGTGATTGCATTATTATATCTGTTACCATGTGCCTAAAGGCTAATCCATGAACATGCGAAATGCATTCCATTTCCCCATACATATTCATGTTCCTTTGTTGTTGTGATGCACCAACATTTTGGACATGGATCGACTTATCAGCACAGCATGGTGCATCATGCCGACCTTTCGCAAGTGTCCATACATTCATTTATCGTGTTCGCCAAGGAGCACAATATATCAAAGCTGCATGTGGCCCTTAATGGGGCTAAGGAGTAGGTTACCTTTACCTTTCTCACAAATACACACCACAAAGAGAGTAAAGGAGGATGGCATTCACATACATGCGCTTATGTACATTGTACGCTACTTGGCACAGCTTGTGGTAAAAGAAGTGTGGCACATTTGTTTTTTTCACCATAGGCCAAAATAAACTTGTGTTCAAGTTTACCTGAGCCTGTTACAAAAAGCATTGCCGACCTTGGGGTCTTCACATTTTATCAATTAAAAAAGGAACAATAATTTTTCTGCAGATCATGAGTGAATTTTGGTGTTGTATGTGACTGTAATGAAACTGACCTTCTGGTCCAGCCTGATCAAGGTGGGTATTCCATTGTGTTGGTCCATGGACTATGCCCCATGAGGTCACTGATGATGCAGTAGTAGTTAGACCTGAAGCACTTTGCTGTGATTATATAAACACTTATCTGTTACCTTACACTTTCAAGCTATACCGCCCATACCCCCAACCTATACAAACTTTGGTGACTTATTTCAACATAGCTGACGACTGTATAGACTTCAAGAATACTACTCTCTGCCATGACATATTGGCCTTCATTGGGGAGTAATCATTTTTCAACTGCAGGGGGAAGGGGTAATGGGGTTTTCTGCAGATGTGCAAAGTAAATTTTGCCCCCTTGCAAGGGTCAAAATTGTTTTTGTCCTCAGAGGGACTAAAATGATTTTGCCCCCTGTCAAGGAGTTGCCCCCTCCTGTTGCTAAGAAATGATCACTACCAAAGATAACTGAATTGTAAGTGATTTCCAGATTGGCAGCTATATTGAAATAAGCCCCTTGATGATTGTCAATTGTCAGTGGGTTTTGGTATTGTCATCTATGTTGAAACAAGTTCCAGCAGTCTCCCTAGGCCCTGTCCTAGACAACATCATACTGAGCATGTGGTAGAACACACCTATTCGTCTCCATTTGGTGCCAGTACGTCACCCGCCTTGTGTCTCTATTGATCACAGCGACACCCCCGATGGACGGGAGAACCCTGTGTAGCGGCCTCGGTGATCTAATGGTATTCTGGTTGTCATTATCACAGCTCCCCTTAGGATGGATCTACCGTACCACAAAGGGGTTGAAACATAGGATGTTCCAACCTAAGGATGGCTTTATGATGGTATTTCCATAATTATTCACTGTCTGCTTCTAGACAAGGAGGTGACATGCTTTAGGTTCACATAAAAAAGAAACTAAAGAAGAAAAGAATGAAGGGAAAAACATGACATAAAAAAAAAATAAAAACAGAAAGAACTGAGGTGTATATGTGTGTGGCTAAATGATGCTTTAAATTTCCCTTCATTTCATATTATTTGCACCTAATATTGGGTCACCAAAAGTCATACTGATTATATCTAGCCTTCTAGATATTGCAAGTTGAGGGCCTATGTTGGCTTTGATGCCTCTATGGTTAAGAATCCACCAGAATAAGAATACCAAAAGTTTTTATCGATTTATTCATTTCTCCTTCTATTTGTTTGTTTATTGCCCCTTTATGGTATGTGGTGATCTTTTCTTTTAAGGAATAAGCACTTGTGTACTGCTTTACCTGTAGAGTGTAATGGGGATGGAGAGTGTAGATGGTGAACTTTGTGTCCAGCCGCCACTGTCTTACAATATTCAGCACAGTAGACAGCCTCACCTTTATCATCAAAGGGCCCCTCATTATAACACATGTATGTATACACACCATAGATCACACTTGTTTACTCTTATTGGGGCCCAGTCATTTCTAGGTTCGTGCTAGCCATTCGCCAAATCGCCAATGGCGAATCAAAGTGCATTTTGGCTAGTTATAATCATACAAAATTGGCGAGTTCTAATGACCAACAGTGGATGGAATTTAAGCAATATAGCCATGTTATATATCATTGAAAAGGGAATTTTATGGAGAATCTAATCATCATAGAAAAAATGTATTTTCATCAGTTATACAAATTTGATTTCAATGATGATTTATAAATTTACCAATGGGAAGGTGGCCTTAAGGTGGATTCGTATCATAGGATGAGCACAGGATGTAGAATCAATGTTGAAGATCAGTTGATCAATGCTTATTAACCAAAGGCAAAAATCTGTTCAACTTTCCATGCTCACTTGTTTGATACTCAGGCATTTTTTGTATAGGAGAATTTTGTGTACCATGTGCACATATGTCAAGGCAAATTAATGCAGTGATAGTACATACCTTAATGGTTCATTTAAGCTCAAATGACGGCCGGTCTCAAATAAAGTTCAGGGGCACAGAAAGCACTTCCCAACACTAAAACCAGTACATGTATTCACATATGCGCCTGTCTCATATAAGGGCTGGGGTTACAGAGGTATTGAAATTAAGAAGCACACAGGCAATTAAATGGGCCACTACAGTATGGTATATAGTGATTCTGTTTCACTTTCTAATGCTATGTTTTTGGCTCAAAATCGAAAGAAATTCACCAAACTGGCTAATAGAACAAGTGGCCTAGCGCTAACCTAGCATGATTTATTGCAAATTGGCTGAGGGGTGGCTCGAGATCATTGAGTTTCAGTAATCAGTGTTTCAGAATCAACCCTTGGAGCAAGAAACTTCAGAACCTATACCATCCTTGCTTGGAGCATGGTGCCTCCAGGATCGTTTTCCTTTGTAGTCATGTAATGCAATATGGAGTTTGAAAACAGACTTAAACAGTGATGTGAGCCATTTCTATTGGAATCACCAAAATTGTATTGCCCCTTGGGATGTGGACAGCTGCAGGGCAGGGAGAACAAGCTGTTACACCTCTCCTGTTTATAATCAGAAGTCTTGGGAATCTGTTATTGTTAGCTGGCAATCTATTTAAATTCACAATAACTAGTCGTGTTCAACTGGAGGAAAACACCTCTTATTGCTACAGAAGCATTGTCTACGCTTGTTTGATTACACTATTTTCTCAAATTGTGCTATCATTAGAGGCAGTAAATATTATCAAAGAGGAGACAATTCTGGTACAGGTTTTTCCTATTTAATAGTTTTCAAATTGAATTTAGGAGCCAGAATTGTTTAAACTAATATATTGTTTCCTTTTCTTTGACGGGTTATGGAAGCTGCTGTAAATGCTAGATAACAAAGTGTGTGCTTTCAAGGTTGGTGAAATCACACCATTAATTAAGCATATGGAACTGTAGTTTACTAATATAGTGTAGGTTGAAGAAGGGAAATCGCAAACAATAAGAGGCAAAGGTGCTAAAAGAAGGCTAAGCAAAAGGATCATTGGCCAATGAAATTTTGAAAATCCTATGACTTTCATGATATCTCAATAAGCAATATGAGCCTTTTTGCAAATATTACCACCGCTTCATGTATGCTATAGATATTTTGTGCATTCCTTTTGTAAAAAAATTTATTTCACTTTCATTCTAATAGTTGTCTGAAATTGGGAATCCTCCTAATTTTCCACAGCCAGGGTATAGCATCTTTGTGCTGTATAGAGTCACCCTTTTAAAGTATTTTAAGAATTCTCACCCACCTCACAGAAGGGATGGAAAAGTTTCAGACCCCTCCCACAAGGGGACAAATCCACAACCTCTCTCATCCCCTCCCCGTTGAAAATGACCGCTTCTTTATTACCTTTGCAGTCCCCATACCCCTCAAGTTTTCCCCCTTTTCCTACTTTGGCGGTTAGAGCTGTGTCTAGATCCTGGGGTCTGCATCAACGTCCAATTAGTGCCACAGCATGCTGTGGCAGCCCAGCCTAAAGAGACCAGAAGGAAAAAAAATGTGAAAGAAAATCACCATAAAAAAAGCTTGGTGTAGTAGTAGTCTGGAGAAGGGTGAATGGAATTTGGGTGAGTGTTGGCTGAGTCTGGTGGAAGCTAAGACGTTGGAGACTTGTAAATCAAGTCTTACTAGAGTAGTTATATTGTGAAGCACTAATTACCATGACCATCTTACTTATGAAAATTCCTTTCAGTGTCTTAAGTCTATTAAGTCCCTTAAAAAAACCAACTAAGAATGTGTACATTAGCAGCACATGAAGTCCCATAATGTCTGAATGTCACTCTCCATGAATTGGATGGGGAGGAATATTTAGCTCTGTATGGTGCGCATGCAAGTCGTCTCTAGCTGATCATACTACCAGGAATTCTTCATTGTCAAATTTGTAAAAAAATGGTCCACAATCCACTCTTTGTCCTCAACCAAAGACATGTGCCACAAACTGCCTATGTGACACTTCATTGTCTGTCGCAATGTGAAGATTGTTTGTTCTTCATAACTGATATGAAAATGGAAGCAGAGTGGTAGGTAGTTCATAAGAGGCGTTATACTCCTAATATTAAAATGGGGGTAAGTCAGGAGCTAATCACAAGAACCCATTCCCCGAAATTTAACAAAAAGTGAAATTAAAACTTCTTAGGAACGCATCGGAAATCACTGGAAATACACCCCTGGAAAATTTAGCCAATCTATCCTCATCAAATTCAAATAAAATATGCCAGATTTACTTTTCAATACCTCTCGCGGGACCAAGGATATATCTCTTCCCCTTCCTACCTGTGTAAACTATAAAGTATTATTCAGCTTGTTCCTCAGTGTTCTGCTGCAAGGTTCTACAGTGACCAATAAGCGTTGATGATGTAGTATAGGCAGCGTCTGAAATAAATACCTAATAAATGATAATAACAATGTAAAAGGACATGGAAATGACTCAGTTGATCATGATGAGTGGTTAGATTTACATTTAGAAATATAAAACCTACTTAAAACACTAGGTTCATCTTTGACTTGAGCATCGGTTCCAATTTCAAACAACAGGGTGGTGGTGGATTTTCACATGAAATCTTTCACACTCTCCTCTCTCTTTTGTCCTAAAATATCGCTCAGGCTTTTTGCTTAAAAGGAGTGACATTTTTTTAATCCACTCGGAGGGGTCTGAAAAAATACAAAAAAAAGCCAAACAAACCCACCACCCTGATATAAAAATGACCACTATCTTAGGTGCCAACAGTCAACAATCACTCTGGCACCTTACCACATATAAGTTGTGCTTGATTTTTAAATAAATTTTATTACAAATCATAAAGATGGTATCCTTGTTCTGCAATATATATGCCTTCACAGTTGTACACTCTAAGAATTAGAGAATCTATCAGGGAATTTCATAAAACTAAACAATAATCCAATATAATTGCATTGCAGTGAAACAGTTTAGTTTTTGGTCGAAAATCATAGAAAGTTGGCAGATGAGGCCTCCTGGGGTTATGCGAGGGGCTGGTATTAAACCGTGGAGTATCTCAAAGATATTTTTTATGGATAATGTATAGGTGTTGGGGTAACTACCCACGAAATATTTTCAGTTAAATATGAAATGCTTTGGTATGGCAACACCCTGAACATATATACCCTCAAATACCTTGAAAAGGTGTCTTACCGAATGACATTAGGGGGCTGTGGTCCCTAAAGTAAAGACAAATTAATTTTTTATGATTTAGGTTAACTTTTTTGTTGACTTTTGTTGACTACTGTATCTAAGGGTAGGATTCAGGGAGAAATAGCAACAGAATTTGGACTTTTTTCCTAAGCTTGAATCCTTTTTCTTAGTGTCTGAAATGACATTTTCACCAGAATCCTGGAATTTTCTTGCTCAGGAAATTTCAAATCTTGCTGTTCTAGATGAAAGTGACACAGATATAGGATTTCAGTTTTAATTACATCTCACACAATGGCCATAACGTGTACTTTCAGGTGGGATATAGTTAAAAGGGGCAAAAAATATGTGTGACCCTGTCTTTTGCCTATGGAAAACATGTGTGAAAATTGCAAATTGTCATTCGGAAAGACATTTTTTCATTAAAATACCATAACATTATCTAGGATAACTGCATGCTTTCACTTCTTCTTGATGGAGGTGCTATGAATGGAAAAGTATTTTTTTACCCTTGTTTTCATCGTCTCCTACCTGAGAGCAGGCAAAGCAGGCAGGAGCTATCTCCTCAGAGTAGCCAGATGCTATACTAAGTCATTCGCCCAGACATTTTTTTTTTTTTTTTGAGTTATACTACGAAACATGAAGCAAAGTATACTAGGCTTATTTGACATCTCAACGCATAATTGTAAGGATTCTTTTTATTTATGTTTGACTTGAACCTAGCTCATTCTTTGACCTTGTAGGTACATATTACTAACCAGCCCTGGACTGAGGGGGGGGGGAGTGATATGATTAGGGAAGACATTTATTTAAGTATAGACTGTAGACTCCACAAGAAGCTTTCGTATGCTTCTCAAACATTAAACCAAGCACCTCAGCTTCACATCCTGAATAGTAGTATTCCTAGCCCGTGTAATAACTTTATGACCAAGACTTTTCTCATGCCAAAGATGGAACTTTGTCTTCCTATTGTTTCAATCCATGCCTGGTTAAAGCGCGGGAAAAACTTTTAGCTCCTAACGACAACGCGCCTAGTCTTCCTCCCGACTGACATCTAGCGGCTTGAAAAGGAACTTCTGCTCTCTCCCTATTGGCTGGGTGGGATCATGTGACCGTGGGTTTGGTCGTACTATCACGGACGGAACCAAAACAAAAGCCGGTAGGAGATTTTTCCCTGTTTTTCTCATTGAAACATTGAATATATATGTCCAAAATGTGCTAGTAGAAGACATGGAGGTTATGTTTTCCTGTATGTCCCCGGGCAGGAGATAAAACAGCCTGTCTCAGCGTTTTTTCGCGTTCGCAAATTTCAGTTGAGGAGCGCTCCTTCTCAGAGAGTGTGTTAGCCTGTTGACAGTGTTGTAGGAGAGGGTTGGTCATTCGCCCAGACATACGGGTCTGACAGAAATGGGCCGTCCATAATTTACTTCACAGAGGAGAGGGTGGGTATTTTCGGGTTGTGAGAAAGTGTGACAGGGGGGTGGGGCTTGTCTTACATTTATCAAAAAATAGATGTAATTTCACACAAAAAACATTAACTATTTCTGTCTCTGAACGATTATATAACATGTACAGATATACAAGCGAATTGTCCTATATTATTATTCGGGATGAATGCATGACAAAGTTGTAAGAAACAGCCATACATATATTAAAGGCGGGTCATTCTTCATCAGGAAACAAAAGTTATTAAGATATAGTTCTATTGCTTGCCCAGTGGATAATGGGACGGGGGTAGGCCAGGGTCAATCGCCTAGACACTTCTTTTTAACTGTACTCTTTCCTTAATATGTATCACAAGGTTATCCTTTCAGGGGCAGTCGTCTTGACACAAAATAATAAGTCAAGGATTTTTCTTTTCTTTCAGAGATGGACTCCAAGGTACACACAGATCGAACTCCTCCCTTGCGGAGGAGTCCACGTAATAAGAGTGGCCACTCAAAGTGTTATAAACCATCTGACACAAAACAAACGAGAAGGAAGAGGAGGGCAGGGAAACCTCATTCAAACACCATGAAAGCATATTCCTCACGCACACCCGACCAGAAGGCGAGGAGCTGCTTGTCCTCCAAGAAGCACAGGGATAAGTTACGTGCTAATCCGCAGTCAGAGGCCAGCCTCAGAGTTAAACAGTCAAAGAAGGTAAGCCTTATTTTTTTACTATCTTTTCAAAAGATAATATGTATGTAATCTACTGTACCTGAAAGAAATATGTATACGTCATTCTTTTGATTCCTGGAGCAAGGCTGTAGGTTTATTGGGCTTAGGTGGAAGAGGGAAATTACTATTTTTGTAACACTTAACGAGACCCTTTTTTTTCAATGGTAGGAATATGAGAAGAGGAACCCCCACAGAAAAAGTCGTTTCTTTATGGAGAAAACAAAGGCTGACAGGTCAAGAGAACTAGACAAAATCAACAAGAGGCGCATTAGAGCGGAGCAGCGGGCCGCACGAGAAGTCTCACAGGCCAAGATGTATGTAGAATCCTGATATATAATATATAATTATATTTGAAGTAAGGTGTTGAACCCTATTCCACCCAAACCAAAGTAATTCTAAAGCCTATATTTATTCATTCGCCAAGATACTCTTCTGAAAACTCCACATCTTGATTCGCCAAGACACTCTCCCTTTGCTCTAGAAGGATGAGACATTAAGCTCCAGAAAAAAGTATGGACAAAGGTTCTCGAGTAGTCGGTCTGATGGAGGGTTATCTAAGAAATTTAGCCTGGTGTGGAGGGCATTATCCCACTGTCATGCCCAGTCCAGGACATGGCCAGGTCAGGCATGATAGTGGGATAATGCCTGACATATCAGTCTCAATTTTGGTTCTACCATAGCTTATTTTTAGTATACTAACTCTATGGGATGAAGATGCCCTCTCACGAGTCCTTCTCCCCTAACATGACGTTGTAAGCATGCATAGAAGTTTTTCCCCAGGGCTAAGGTTTCTGAAGGAAGAAGGACCCTGAGACGAAGAAGGTCCTCGTCCAGGATACACCCCATGCCCCGGGAGGGAGACACCACCACCCGGAACATACAGCCTCCACCAAGGATAACAGAGCCTGAGGAACAGAACATGAAGGAGACAATCCATGCTGCTTTTCAGGAGGCATTGAGGAAAGTGTAAGTTTAATTATATGTCAAATAACACACAGACAGCAGTGTCAATCGGGAAGACGTTTGTCAGAGTGCTTTTTATGTCATATGAAACACAGACTGCAGCGTGGATGGTGCAAACATGTGTTTCGAGTGCTTTTTATGTGATATATGTCAATCGGGAAGACATGTCTAAGTGTGGCCTTCAGTTCACGAAGTTGATGTTCTTGATTGACCCGTTAAATACTGCTAGGCTTGCTACCAAAAGAAGTCTACAATACATTTGTTTCATATCCTTAAAGTGAAAAAAGAATTTTCGTGTACTTGATTTTGATTCATGTAACATGATATTCTATCATCCAGGTATGAGAGGAAGGAACATCGTCCCCTCCATGGTAAGGTGGTAGAGCCTGGGCCCAACCCTGAGTCAGAGAAGATGAAGCAGATTCTCCATGCAGCTTTCGGGGAAGCGTTGAGGAAAGTGTAAGTCTAATTATATGTCAAATAACACCCATAAATACTTTTCTTTATGCGTGAAGGTGAAAAAAAAGTAACCGGGTACTTGATATTAATACATGTAAAATAATCTTCAATCCTCCAGGTATGAGAGAGAGGAAAGTTGTGTGTGTTCTTGATTTTGATTCATGTAACATTATATTCAATCCTCCAGGTATGAGAGGAAGGAATATCATCCCCTTGAAAGTACAACCCCCAAGTAAGTTTCATTCATGTGATACCATATACCCGTACATGTGCAGCATACATGTTAACATGTTTTAAGTGTAGTTGTCCTATCATTCGAACAGACAAGTCTGCAGAACATGTATGCTTTTGTCGTAGATAACATGTGCACACGTTTTAACATGTGTGAACACCTAATGGTCCTATAATTCGACCAGACGAATCTGCAGAACAAATATGTTTTCATAACATGTTTGAACACCTAGTTGTCCTATCATTCGACCAGACAAATCCTATCTTTCAACCAGAATGTGTTAACAGCTAGTGGTCCTATGATTTGACCAGACAAACCTGCAGAACATATATGTTATTGTCGTAAAGTCCAACATGGGTGGACAGATGTGTATATTCACATGGATATAAACATTACTTATTCTCGTTGTAGGTCATGTCAAGACCAGGAGCAGGAGGAGGACATTCTGTGCTGCCAGTTTTCCAAGCAGCTGTCCCTGACAGAGTGAGTAACTATATTATCAAAACCACAAATTTCGATAGGTTGAATGGGGCGGGACCTTTTGGATTTGATATATTTCTTGTGGCCTGTTTTGATATTTTGGCAGTTGCGAAGACTACCAGGAGAAGGCAGAAGAAGAAGAAGAGCTCCACCTACATCTCTCCTTGTCAGATTATGAGGAAGATGATGATGATGCTGACGAAGAGGATGAGGATCATGAGGATGACGTGGAAGATGATGAAGACGATGATTATTATGAGGATGATGACGATGACGACGACGACGACGACGATGAAGTCGATGAAGACATGGCCCTCCAGTCTGCCCTCCAGTCTTCCTTGTCTAAGTGAGTAACAAGATTTATATATATACATTCACTTTTATCCATGTCTGGTCGAATCACTCTATATATATATATATATATATATATATATATATATACCATAAGGGGGGATCACTCGCCAAGATATGTATACTAGGGAAGGGGGGGGGGGTCAGTAGCCAGGACATAAATATATATAGCTCTATAGAGAAAAGTAAGTCACATGTGCTTTTTTCTTGCATTCATTTCTACGCAGAAGAGGTCTGTCTCAAGGTTCTAACAATTTTTATTTATGTTACGTGCAGTAGCCCAGACCTAGAGGAGTTGCCTCAAGAAGAGCCCCAAGGAGCGCAGGGAGCCTCAGCTAACGATTTTTACAACAGCCTGAGCTGCCAGCTCGCCCTTCTGCCGTCTCTCAATAACGAAAATGCTAACGAAGATGAAGATGACGTACATCAAGGTGAAAATGGCAGCAACCAAAGGTTCCAGTCAGCCCTCCATATGTCTCACAAGCCGAAGTGAGTAACCACATTTATAAATAGGCAAAGGTTCACCAGCATTGGGTATGATTGAGGATTATCTGAACGTTATCTCATTAGGTGGAGCTGCTATGGTAAAGAAAGCTATGGGTTGTCAGTCTCTCGGGCATATCCACATACATGTATACTGTTCATAAGGAGGGGCAGCTGCTGAAATAAAAGAACTTTGAATCTCACATGTGTTCACACGACTTGTCAGGAAGCTTACAAGTAATTACTTTCTCTTATATATAAAGATCCCAAAAAGAAGGTTCCACTAGAGCTTGGGGTAAAAGGAAGAAGAGTCTGGAGGAGATTGTCATGCTTCTGAAGGTCAAGGCTGCAACTAAAAGGTAATTGGTGCATATGAACCAAAAACTTTACTTTCTTAGCAATATTTTGTATCTTTTGATTTATAGTAAACGACCAACCTGCCCTCACTCGGAAAGACAGAGAGATGCCCTAAATCAAAAAAGGTGGTTATTAATAATCTATTGATTATAAGCTCGTACATTCAGTGCATAGCATTCACCCATAATATATATGTCATAATCTTCGCTTCTCTATCCCTCACAAGGACTTTACCATTTACCGTTTCCTTTACATGTTAATTTCATTTTTGTTACAGGGTACAGGAAAATCCAAGCGAGCTGAGGACATGGTTCCGGTGGTATCTTAAAATGAAAGGGATGATGAAAGCCAAACAGAGGAAGTCAGGTCATTCTAATGTAACAGCTTAACGTAAAAAGTTGTGTATAAGTTCATTTAAGTCATGGAAAAGGCACAGAAATGTCTTCTTTATTCTTCGTTCACATGTTTCTCTGGGATGAACGTTCATGTTTTCATAAGAAGAAAGTCCTAGATATATATACATTGTACATAGTATCACTGTGAATTCACATCTATAATTATTTATTTAACTCCTACACAGTTTACTTTGTACTCGGACTGTGAAATCGCATCTATAATTATTAAGAGACAGAGATATTTACATTGTAGTATGACTGTGAAAACACATGTATATAATAACTCGTTTCTGTCCTGTCTATCACTGTGAAATCATATGATGATTTATAACTTTTACTGTTTGGCAAAAAACAACTGCCGCACCGGACATAATATTTCATGAGTGTCGAGTGTCAATAACCATTGAAAGGTATTTTCGCAGAATGTGTTAACTAAATGACACAGAGCATGACAAAGAAAATAAAAGTTGTTAAACCATGTATACATTAACAGGTTATGTCTTCTATGAACTATAAAGCTAACAAGAAATATAATATATATGGGTTGGACATGTTCAGGTGTAGAATACATGGACTACATGATATAAAAAAAGTGATTCGACCAGATATGTATAGATGTTTCATACATGATGAAGTAAGAGGACAGTCATTCGACCAGACACGTTAGACCTGTGTAGAATACATGGACTACATGATATAAAAAAAGTGATTCGACCAGATATGTATAGATGTTTCATACATGATGAAGTAAGAGGACAGTCATTCGACCAGACACGTTAGACCTGTGTAGAATACATGGACTACATGATATAAAAAAAGTGATTCGACCAGATATGTATAGATGTTTCATACATGCAACCACAAATCTTTTACTTTTGACTGGTGTTTGTCGCCTTCTTCCTACGCTTGATGGTCTTGCGTACTGTTCTCCTTGTAGATCTTGATGTTGCGGTGGTAGAGTAGAACCGGGTTGACCTTTTAGGAGTTACTTCCTCTTCCTCTTCGTCGGTGTCATCGCTGTCTGGCTCCAGGACCTCATGGGGGAAGGGAATCTCTTTCAGCAGAGCTTGTTCATTTATGGTAGAGGGGATGTTGTCAGGGTCATCCTCCTCCTCGTCATCACTATATGACACACCAAGGCTCGAAACTGGTCTCCAACCAGGGCAACCTTTCAGCATCCGGCCATCGACTCGCATGCAGCACTCACGGAAACAAGATAAGTCTCTTATGTGCAGGACACCGTCTATAACTATAGCCTGATGGGCCTTAGAGATCCCATCAACGGATGATGTCGCTCTTATTTTACGGCATTTGCCAGACTTTCTGTTGTTGTCTATTTCCTCCTTCGTCTTGTGAATAAGCTTTATCTTTTCCGAAGTTACTTTTGAGGCAAAGTCTGCTGCGCACTGGATGTTGACCTCTTTCTTAGTTTCCCGACTGGCGATTCTTTTCACAGCCCCCCCGACACCGTCACATGGACCTTTTCCGTGACCGGCCTCAAGCCACATCCACAAGCACCTAACGTGGAAGAGGTTTCTGCTGTCTAACAGCATCTGACAAATAAATCTGTTCCTATATTGAGAACTGGGGGAATCACTCACGAAGTGCACATACTGCAGGTTGGGGTGTTTGGCCTTCAACTTCCTGGTAATAAGCTCGTGGATAAAAGTGAATGTGGACTCAAACCCGTGGGAGTGGTCATCAGTGACCCCCACAAAGTTGTAATGGTATAACTTTCCTTGGTCTCCCTCTTGTGGCTCCCAGTCATCGTCATCAGGGTCATTAGGGAGGACAGAGTAGTCGCGCACCTTGACTACAATGGCCTTCAATGTTACTTGTGGTTTGTTATAGTAGGCAGATTGAATTTCCCGGCCGTAGTCGGTTGACCAATTCTCTGCGTAGTCCACTTGGACTACGGCTTGGTGCATTGGAAGTCTTTCTTTCAGGACCTTGAGCTGCTCGTTCTGGTTGTTTACTCTCTCGCAATGCGCCCTAAAAGATGGTAACTGCTTCGTGAAGAGCTGTCTGAACTCCTCCTTTGTCTCGAGCTTCTGACGTAATCTCTGCCCTGCGGTACTTTCTTTCCTTTCATCGTCCTCTTCTGCCTTCTCATTCTCTTTGTCTTTCTCCTTGTCTTTGTTGTTTGCCTTCAAACTTTCCCAGCGGTAATACTTGACATATGGCGAAGGGTTCGCTGTTATAATGTTTTCAATCTCAGTGTCAGACATTTCAAGGAGCGAGGTGGTGGACTTGGGTAACGACTTTATGGCCTGGCACATGTATTGAATGTTCGCATGCTGCTTGCACAGGCACACCTGGTGTTTCAGGACATGAAAAAGTTTAACATCACTAGGCCGAGCGCGGCAGAAAGTGGGGAGCGACACTATGTCCTCCGGCTGGCATTGTACCACGTATTTCTGGTGAGAATTGATCAGAGTATCCATCAGGACAACCTTCTGCAGTTCTACTGCAGGCCTTTGGTCTTCCTTTCTTTTCTTTTTGGCTCCATCCCTTTTTCCTGGGAGCATGGCTGAGTTTGCTGGATCCCTCATCCAATCCTGTATTTTCTTTCCCTTCCGATCACTCTCCATCTTTCGGGCAAGTTTCAGTTGCTTGTCCATGAAGACGCGGTTTCGGTTCATGCCGATCTCCTTCGCTAAAACCTTCTTGGTGCCTCGGGGCAATTTTTTTTTCTTTCTTAGTTCTGGATCCATGTTTATTTCTGCAAATATCCTTTGCTTCTCCTTCCTTGACAGTCTAGCGACCTGCATCTTAAGCACCATGTATGGTTTGGTTTTTCGCTCAATGCTCCCTCTAGTGCGTGGTGTTACTTTCTCATCCCTGAAAAGGTGACGAGAGGAAGTGTTAGGGGTGGCGTCAGGTCCTAGGTAATGTTGTTCAACATTTAATGGACGCCTGTCCTTGGGAGTACAAGGATGGAGAGATGGAGAAGGGGGGGGGGTTTCCTTGCTACCCGCTTCCTTGGCCGGCCTCTCCTCCGTTGAGTAGCTGGTGTTGCTGGAGCTGTTGTGGGCACTGTTGAGGGTGGGGCAGCTGGTGTGGGTAACGCTGGTGTGAGTCCTGCTGGAGGAGGTGAAGCTGGTGTGGGTGAAGCTAGAGTGGGTGCAGCTGATACTGGTGTGATAGGGGTAAGTGTGATGTTCTGGGCGCTGGTGACTGGAGTGGAGGTGATTAACTTATTGTGCACAAGCTTGTAATTCTTCGCCTTCTCCTGCTTGAGCTTCCTCTTCACTGCAGCCAGCTTTCTCTGGAGGGCTCTGGTAGATGTATGTTGCGACCAGCGAAGGTTTGAGTTGCTGTGACAGAAGTGTAAACATCTACTATGAATCACCTGATTAGTAGGGAACTACAGCTATGTTGTCCTATGTACACTTTAGCGCATGCAGCTTTGTCTGGGCGAATGACCAACGTACCCTTATAAAAGCATGTGTATAATACATAGTACATAGTGCTCTATAGCTAAGTCTTTAATCTTGTTTGTCATTCGCCAAGACATGCAATGATGTCTGGGCGAATGATAGGCTTAGGTCCCCTCCTAAATGCCATATCTAGTTATAGTGAACATTAATTATCACTTTCATGTCTTTTTGAAGTCATCTGAACATATACTTATACACACTTTGCTGTCTTGTTTCTTTCGTCTGACTCCCTCTCAGAATGGGCTGCAGAGGATGGTGGAGTGGCAGAAGAGGTGCTGTGAGGGAATTTTTTTTGGTTGGGATAAGTATGTGCTTTTCTCTTTCACGTAACAATGTACGACAAACCTGTCTGTTCATTAAGATAAAAGAGAACAAGATACACATGTGTGCTTTTAACAGATAACAACTTTAATGCCTTGTATGCTTTGTTAGAATCACACGGGAATAATTTAGACATATTAACACAATACAAGGAACGTTACTTCTTGATATATGTTACAACTTTATGGTATCACTTATGGAATTTCTTGTGCATTCGATTTCTCATATCCAAATACCACGGGAACAAAACGCGAAGTTCCTCTGGCTGTTCTTCTGACCTGTACAAGCAATAAAATTAACATGAGAATAAAACTCAACCCAACAGAACACAACAAGGAGAACCAACGTCAAAGTCGTCTTGGTTAAGCATGTTATATACACCTTTGGTAGTTGTTTAAGAAATTAATCAAAATTCTGTTTATAAGTATCAATAAAAAACATTGAACTCAATTACCTTCCAGTGCAAGACTTCGCCTTTAGGTCCTGGACTATTTTCTCTATGCTTTTCCTACTTGTCCTTGCTGCATTGTCTTGGGAGCTGAAGGTATAAAAAGAGCTCAATTGCATAAAAGCGTTGCGAAAATCTGTATTGAAAAGAGGTCTGTAGATACTGGTAAGTCTTGGCGAATGACACCCCATATGGAAAGTACATGGATAGAATTTTTATCATGTTACTTACTTTGACAATGACAGCTCTAGGGTGGCCTGAAGGCTAGTGTCATTGTCATCATCGTCCTCGCCATGGTGACTATCATCGGACCCTTCCCTGTAAACGTTATCCTCTGCGTCATCATGATAACGATAATCTTCATGATCATCTTCATCGTCATCGCCATCGTCATCATAATCTGTATGATGAGACCTTTCTTCTATCTCGTCATCATCATCATCATCATCATCATCATCATCATGGTCGTCATCAGTGTTATCATGATGATCCGGACTACCAGACCTTTGGTCGACGTCGTTATCAGGACAATGCTCTGTTGTTGGGTCCTTCAGCGGTACTGTAGGTGTTGTAGATGATCTATATTATAAGAAGGAGAAGAATAAATGTTTTAACTTGTTTGCACTTCGATGCATCCACCGTGTAGTACTCCCTAAATGAACTTTTATTTCCTGCAAATATGTCTGGTCGAATGACATAACAACATGGATTGTTCTGTGTACACTTCTAGCACATGTACGAGTACATATTATAACATTAAAATTACTTTGATCTGAGAGACGCATGTATAGCTTGTTGCAGGTCAGGGTCCTCTGCCGAGCGTAGAGTTTCCTGCATGGATGGCTGTCTCTCATAGTCATTGAAAGGCAGTCGCTTCCTAGATATTCGAGGTTTCTTCATGTTTTCAAGGGGAAGGCTCTCCAGCAGCTCAATATCGTCATCTATGGTGTCTAGCCTAGCAGTACTCACTCCTGGTCGAGACATGACCGGTAATTGCGGAGGTGTGCTTCTGGGACTGTAATTATAGATGAAACCACTAGTTAATTCTTTTTCACAAAAGTATAAAAAAAGAAAAATGTGTTGCATGTTTCATCTTATGGTGATAAGAACAAAAATATCTTTTAAAATTATTATAATAGACTGAAAGAAAGAACTAGAGGCATGTCTACACTTACAGATGATGGATTTCTGCTGTTACTTCTACCACCTGGTGGCTCCCTCTAGTCCGTGGGGTGGGAAGGGGCTGGGCTGTGTCAGGCTTAGGCTGCAGCTCGTCCTTCTCCTCAGACCTGGAGTATAGAAGAAGATTTATTATGTTCAAATTACTTTGTTTCAACTAAATAACAAGTGTCTTCCCGAATGACCTTGCTGTCTATAGCGCCTCCTGCACACATGTTCTGAGGTATCTTTAAGTTTCTTAGAATAAAAATAGATTAGAATAGTATACATGTTGATGTACAAATATTGATGATGAATTAATATATTTCATATGTTTCCGTTTAGGCAAAAGAACAACAGCTCCTCGTCTTAATTTACTAACTTTTGGGAGGTGTCTGTTGTCTTGGTGAGGGGGGGGGGTGGGCCTCTTCCGGGGGACCGTGGTGTGCCTCTTCACCGGAACCATGGTGGACCTCTTCTGCAGGACAGTGGTTTGCCTCTTCTGTGGCACCGTGGTGTGCCTCTTATGCGGAACTGTGTTGTGCCTTCTCGGGGGTGTGAGACAATTTCCTGCAGTTTTCCTAACCCTTTTTTTTTTTTATTTGGGGGGGGGGGCGAAAAACAGGCAAATGTCAGTGTCCATTGAAACCATAAAGGGAGTTGCCTTTGGGACACATAGCATTCAATGCCCTCTTTTTGTACGGGTGATATAGTACTTATCTATAATGACGTTCACATCAGCCCCGACATACATGCATATTTGTCAATATGAATGTGTTTTCTAAAGATGACAGTCTTGGCGAATGACATGATATGAAATAGATTTAAGTTATGTGTACATACTTTCTCCTCTCCATAGTAGACATAAGCCCCGACATACATGCATATTTGTCCATATGAATGTGTTTTCTAAAGATGAGAGTCTGGGCGAATGACATGATATAGATTTAAGTTATGCATATATGCTTTCTGAAGAGATTACTTTCTACTTACTTTTTACTTGTGGACTTTGGTTTCTTCCTATCTTACCCCGTTTTCTGTATGAAATCTATAGAAGGGCTACAGGAAATATTATATTTACCCGTCTGTGGTGGACTGAACTCGGCGTCTTTTCTCAGGGAGTTTGGGAGGGGGGGAGGGCTGTTCTCCTGTCAGACGACCAGACTTCCTGACCTGTGGGACCTGTGGCTCTGCCACCTGTGGGAATTCTTCCTTCTCCATTTTCTTTATACGTTTCTCTGCCCTGATCATCCTCTTGTATAGTTTGTCGCGCTCTCTCTCATGGGCTGCCTTGTCTGGGTCCATGAGTCCCCTCTTCTTTCTGTTTGGGTTGCGCTTTTCATATTCCTATATGAAAAAATCATAGCTTTAAATACTTCTAAAGGTGCAAACAAGGTTTTATGTATAAAGAGAATCACATCTGTAAGCTTACCTGCTTTGATCTTTTCATTCTTTTGTTTGCCTCAGAGTGTGGATCGTTGTTGAGTCTTTGGTTGTGTTTATGAGAGGTCTGTCTGCTTTTCATCTTTTTCAGGTCAAGGGCGGACAGTGGAACCGGGCTGCTAGAAAGACTGGAAGGTTTCTTCTTCTTTTTCTGTTCTTGGGAACTCTCTTGTGGAGGATTTCCTCCTGTGTCAGATTCTGCCTCCATTTTCTGAAGTGAAAAGAAAGCAGGCCTTCATTTTTTATATGTGTCTGGGCAAAGACATCCCGCCCTCCAGGGAAGCAGAGCGATGTGTGTGTGTGTGTGTGTGTGTGTGTGACATTAGGGAAGCCTAAGACATGGAGAGTGGTAGGTAGGTAGGGTTGTACCTTTAGGCCTAATATTTCCTCCAGTGGATGCTTTCATTATTCAGACTATATATAGCATGTGTTAAAAGAAGAACATCAGAGCGAAATATGAAAATGTGTCTGGGCGAACGAGACAAGCCCCCTCCCCCCCCTCTACCATTTGAGCCTAGGCATTGTATACCTGTTCTGGCTTAAATAGACTGACACTGAACAGAGCCGGAGAGAGGGAAGGGAAAAAAATAAAAAGGGCCGCACAGCTAAATATGATGCGTATGGGTGATGTCTGGGCGAATGACACAGTCCCCCCCCAATACCCTGTAGGGATAGTATTCCACAGTTTCGGCTTAAACAGACTGACAGCTCTAAGGAGCGTTCCCCCGCCAGCGTTAGTGAATGGGAAAAATCTGAATTAGGCCCATTCAGCACCTACAAAGGAATTAACACGACCCCTCACCTTCATGTGTCTGGGCGTTGTCTGGGCGAATGACACAACCCCCCCCCACACCCCCAAAACCCATGTAGGGATAGCATGTTCCACAGTTTAGGGTTAAACAGGCTGACAGCTCGAAGCAGCGTTCCTTCGCCGGAGACAGTAAATGGGAAAATTTTGATTTAGTGTCATTTAGCGCCTGCCAAGAAAGATACAGCACTCCAAAACCGCCATGCATCACATAGTAACAGTTAAGATCTTCAGAAAGAAGGAAATTTCATGAAAAAAGTGATTAGAAAACTTACTTGCTGGCGTTCGACGCTGTGTTGATGTCGTCTGAGGCAGTACGGCCAAACTCGCGGTCACATGATCAGTCTCAGCCAATAAGGAGACAGCAGTGACTCTAGTTCCAGTCCGATCCCCCAGATGTCATTCGGAAAGACGCGCGTGTCGCCAGGACATAAAGTGTTTCCCGCGCTCTGCAGGAACGGAGGAGGGAGAACCAAACGCATTTTGCCATGGGTGATTAGGTATCTATGGGGGGTAAATAACTGACATAGTTAATATAGTTAAATATATAATCCCTAGCCAGGAGGAGAAGGAACCTTATTTTTCGGAAAGACACCCCAGAACAGCCTGTATGGGCGAAGAATCACTCATGGCCTCCTCACAGCCAAGATAATAGAGGAATTCAATTTTTTTTTTCAGATTACTTTAGCATGGGACGAACTCTAAATTTTAGCACAAAAAATTGACCCATATACATCATAGTTATTTTGGGGGGGGTAATATAACCTCAAATTTCCGCCCAGACAGCCCATTTTACAAAAAGTGATTTTCTCAAAAAAAATAGAAAAAGTGCTCATAGGAAAGCAATCTTAGGTTCAAATTTTCGGGTTTCCTTCAAATTTTAGTGTACTTAAATGGACCATCCCATTCCTGGTCCCAAATTTAAAAAAAAAGAAAAAAAAAGTGGATTTTATTGATTTTTTTCTTCCAAATGGGTGATTTTGGGCCTGTTTTACCCCCCTGGAGGCCAAAATATGCATATTGGACCATTAAAACCTATATGTAACACAAATATCTCATCAAGCCTAACATTTTGAGCCCAAAAAACTAGAGGGGAAACTAAAATCCTAAGTGTAGGAGGAGGAATACATCCAAATTTGTCATATGCAAACCTTCTATGATTTATGACCTTTTACAAGCAAGCAGCACAGTACACACTGGCAATTTCGGGACAAGGATTTTGCTGTTATTTTGACAACATTTCTTTTTACAGTGTACATTTCCTAATAAGACTATTTAAGTGATGTGTTTTTGTAACATAGTTATTTATACCTTCAAGCTATATTGTCCATTCTATGTTTGATACGGGCTAGATGTGATTGTGATAATAGTTACCGCTGGAATGGCACCAATTTTGAAAAAGTGCCCTTTTTGATTGGAGGAATGGTTTCTATGGCAGCTTGTACCGGGTCCTGTGATTAGTTCCTTCTCTTTGAGGAACTGGGTAGTTTCACCTGAGGAGACCTTCAGACTGCTTTGAAATAAAAAATGATTTCTCCACTTTAGGCAGGCTTAAAATTTCAGAAATAATTCTGGCGGTACCTACACCTGTGAGGTGTAGGATGAATTGATAATGCTTTAGAATTTTGTAATCCTGGGTGAAATAAAAATTCTAAATATTTTCAAATAGAATTGACTGGCCTTTGTCTGTATATTCTATATTGAACATAGACAAATACAAGATACACATTTGCCTAGATCCTCCAACTGAAGGCGGCCTTTATTAATGAACATCAAAAGAAAAAATTGAACCGTCACAGACTGGATTTGTGGACTGAATGACCAATACACCAAACCTACTCCAGGGGGAGGAGTAGTACATTACGCCCCCTGGTGTGGAACATGTCAATACAAATATATCCAAATATCCCGGACATGATATTTGTCTCATATTTGAATGAAAATAACTTGTAAAATATGGAATGGGTTCCATTTTTTGTATTTTTTTAACCAAAAGTTGGTTTTGGTCAGGATAAAATTTAACTGTTTAAAATTTAAAAAAAAGACAGGAGAGATAATTTCAGTAAATTGTCCTTCAAGCTATATTGTCCATTCTAAACAAGCATGGCATTATTGCCCTAAATCAGAATTCACATATTCACCAAAAGAAAATAAAGCATGAACAACTTCAAATTTTACTACTCTCACCCCTTACCCCCTATCAGTCTCTCCCCGTTCTGCCCCCGCCTATTTCTACATCCACCTAGATCTAATCCACGTAGACCCTGTGCCACAATATGATCGTTTCCGGTTCCTGTGGGGTTGGCGGGTAGACTACCTGCCTACACCCCGCAGACCAGCCCCCACCATCTACCAATTGAGGGCCGCCTATGCAGTGAATGCATCATGCCAATTGTCATGATGCACTGGCCAATGAAGTGCTAGCTAGTCTGCTCACCAGCACTTCATTGGCACATCATACCAACCCTCCAGGGCTGCATTCATGCATCATGACGACCAATAGAAATGATGCATTTAAGCATTATCCACATTAAAAGGGTTAGACCAGCACACAGATGCTGTGGATAGAGATCATAGGCTGAGGGATTGGCAGCAGTCTGCCATATCAAGATGTAATCTTAGGTCTGCAAGGGTCAAATGTTGACTCCAGGATGATCCTTTACAGAACGTGGTGCTGGCAAGTGTGGGTACCAATACTACATTGGAGCGTTATTTATGTGGGGTTAATAAACTCACAGGGCTGCATTTATGAATTATGATTAAAGGATATGAATCAAACGGTTCAATACCGTATGCAGCCTTTAAAAGTTAGATGGCGATGGGATGTTTACATGATGGTAGTATAACTAATTAGTGCTGAACTAGCTTACTGATTTCAAGCAGTACCTGTCATGTTTGGTGGAGGCTGAAGATATCAACATGTCATAGCAGACCCGCTTTCCTTCACGTTCAAATCCCCCCACCCGCACACACACAAGTTAAAGTGAAGGAATTTAGCATTAACTGAATAAATTTCACGACCAGTCAATTACTTCTGCTTCCATTGCTTCCACTGTAGCTGCTACCGATGCTGATACTTCTGCTTGTTGCTGCTGCAGTTTCCGGCTTTGTGCTGGTAGTGATAATGTTGCTGGTACTGCTCTTTCTGCTTCTACTGGAGCTGCTGTTTCTACTACTGCTTCTACTGCTGTTCCTGCTGTTATTGCTGCTGATCCTTTTGTTTTTTTGCTGGTATTTCTGTTATAATTGCTGTTTTCTCTGTATTTCTATATTGCTCATGCTGTTTCTGCTTTTACTGCTACTGCTGGTACTGCTTCTAGCTTCTACTGCTGTCTCTGCTTTGATGCCACTGCAAAAAATATTTGTTTTCATAGCTGCCGTTGTTTCTGATATTATCACTGCTGTTCCTGTTTTTCATTGCTGGTGCTGTTTTTTTATTGCTGCTGATATTTCTGCTGCTGCTTCAGCCTCTGTTTCCTTTGCTATATATAAAAGAATCACTATAGTCTGAAACTTTACTTCAAAAATACTTATTTTACTTCAAATATCCTATCTACCTGAATTATACAAAGCTTGGGTTATGTCAGAAATAATCTGTCCATTTGCCTGATTAAAAGAATGCACAGTGCCCACTATAAAGTCTGACAGTGTCAAATGGTGCATCTGCGCCCCCAAGGGTGAGTAAGTAACTTCCTAAGGCTGTATTCGTGCATTATGTAAACCCTACATGCCCGATCGTCACAATATCTGTCAGCACCAATGCAAGTAGACTGACTACATTGGTTTATTGTGATGGACTACAAACTACAACTCAGATAAGACATCATATGGCCCTTAAAGAAGTAGGTGAATGTTAAAAGTCTTGGAAGGGGTAAAACATGTGTTCTGATAAATGACCTGTAGGGTAAAGCATGTATTCTGATAAATGACTTGTAGGGTATATCCTAACAAGCTCCAACTAAACTCAGCCAGTATGCCTCAGACAGTCTCCATTTATACTAGAGTTTATATCAAAAGGTACAAATAATGACTAGACCTCCTAAAAGCACAGTGAGAGTCAAGATGGTAATGACATAAGCAAGCCTTAGGGAGAGGAGCACTATGATCACACAATCATATTGTTTTGAATTGGAAAATGGAATTATAACATTAATTGATGGTCCTTGACTTGCTTATGGAAGGAAAGAATATTTGCATCTATGGAGGTTCTGTAATTTTATACCTGGGAAGGTAGGTCCAGGGTACCATGCCATTAAGCTTTACTTCATTTTGAAATAAACTTATTTCAGTATTTTGCTGTCACTGAAACGTTTATTTCAATTTGAAATAGTGTGAAATAGATGAAATATTTAAGGCACTATTCCTACATTGGGAGGCTCTCCTAATGTAAGTAATTTCAATTATGAAGTAATCTATGATACCCACCCAAATTGGTAGTATTGATCCCTTTTTTTATGGAAAAGTAAAAGTCTACTTCCTATTTCATCATTATTCCTTATTTCACTCAATTTGTTATAGAACAGCTTTTGTAGTAGTGTATTAAGAAACAGTTCCCTGTGACCCTTTCATGAGTTAGGGAAACAAAGTTCTCAACCAATCTGGGCTACAATTAGTGTCTATTTGTGCACTATAGCTATCAGACCCCTGCAGGGCCCCACCTCCACAATGCCAACACACCCATTATGGACCTAATCCCCTGCTGCTCCCTCCACAACAGGTTTCACAGAACATTTCTGCCATAAGAGATTGGGATAATTGCTCTCTCAATCTCACTGCTGGCAATGGGCAGATTTTCCATCAGAAAGCTGCACAATTATTAATCTAGGAGTGTTATATCCAGTGTAGGGGGTTAATTTCCTGTAGTGGAGAGTCGAGCCAGGTGCTGCATGGTGGGATCTTCTTTTGTTTTAGTAAAAGGATGTAGTTTGATAACCTGCCATTAGAACAAAGTGAAATTCAGAACTTGACAATACTTCAAGTGATAATTACTGCATTTATTACAGTTCAACCAAAATTCTGCTTGTTCAGAGCTTGCCGGGGCAATTTTAATCCTCTATGATATTATGTTATCATATGATCAAGATTTTTATCATTGTGGATACTTTTCAATTGCAATGGTTCCACTCCGATCGCAAATTCAGCAAGTAACTTCTGAATCCCAAGTGGATAAGAGTCCCTCCAAACCACCTATGTAGCATCCTGATGAAGGCTTGCCATGGCAGAAACGTTAATCACCACTACATACAATGTCAACTCATATCATCCTATCTACAAAAATTGTTGTATTACCAAAGGTTAAATAAATGTAAACAAAAAACCAATTAATGGACTATGTTGGGTTTTGTGTGACATTAACTTCTAAGTACCTATTAATTAATTTTAATGCCTCAGTACCTCCTGCCTTTATTGCAGATAGGCACATATTTGAATCCGGCTTAAGATTATTTTCCCTTTTTTTTACCCCTCTATACCCTTGGCACTTATTTGAGGCCGGCACTTATTTGAGACCCCAGCACTTAAACGGGCAATTACAGTATATATGTGATTCCATATACTGCTGGACAACCTCTGTATGCAATACACTAGGATAATTGCCTGGGTCATAATGGCTTTAAGATGGATATGTTTCTAATGGTATATTGATTACAAGTAACATGCTATGCAAGTGCCCTGTCAATCTATCAATTCAAAGTTTACCCTTATTCAAAGCCTTTTTTCATCAGTAGATCATTAAGTATGGAAAAGTTGCAAGAATCTACAAGGTGATTAGTGGGTTAATATGAGGTCTAATAAAGGGTTCATAATACATCGTCCTAGACGAAAAACATGTTTATGGATGGTCGACACAAATCCATACAACATGTGTATATTATTATATTCTTTGACCATATCAAATGCCTCTTCGAGAAATTATTCTGTTTCGGATTATGGTTACCAAAGAATGAAAACAAAAGCCATCTCTTTTAGCTCACTCTCCTATGAATAGCCATGTCGGGTTGACAAATAAACCTAAAATCTCAATGTAAGCATGCAGTGATCAGAAACACATTGAGGACCTACCCTGGTACATTATGTTCCCATGTACACAGATACAATAGGAAACCCCTGCCTTCTTCATAGCAAGTCTACTTCTTCATCCCCCTTCGCTACATACACACACACACACACACAAAGATCTGCATCTCTATAATGTGTACTGAGGAGGCTGACAGGACTCTGTATGGAATAGACACATTTTTGATCCTATTAACATTAGGACAGGACATCTTTGTGGGTGTAGTGGTGGAGGTGGTGGGGGTGATGGCTGTAACTTCACTCTAAGAAATAACTGTTGAATCTATCAGGGATCCTTGTAAAACTGAATAGTGAACCACCATAAGTGTACTGTAGTGAACCAGTGCAGTTTATACAATAAAGAAGAACAGCACGTGTACACTGTGGTACAAGGAATCTGGAGCCATGAAACTAAGGAGTGGTCATTATTTATCAACAGGGGGGGGTGGTGGGTTTTCGCGCGGACACACGAAAATTTTTTACGCCCCCCCTCGACGGCAGTCAAAATTTTTTGCGCCCCCCCCCGCCGGAGGCGCGGAGAGTTTTCGCGCCCCCTCTTTGATCTATAGTAGCGCGCTGGCTTTTTTGCTAAAAAGAGGGTGAATTTTTTTAGCCCCCCCCTCAAGAGGGGTCAAAATTTTTTAGCCCCCCCCTCGGGAGGGGTCTGAAAATTTTACGCCCCCCCCTCAAACCCACCACCCCCCCCTGTTGATAAATAATGACCACTCCCTAAAGATGGATCTCTGGCAACTTTGGAGCATGGATTTCACCATTATTTTGAAGACATTTTATTTTGCAATGTATAGTACTCACAATCTGCTCCCCCTCTTTTCCCTTCCTTCCCCTCCCCTTATTCTTAGCTCTTTAGAGGTTGCATAATGCTTTGATGCATCATGCCAATTGTTTTTTGACATGATTCATAAGTAGTATATAGGGGTCAACTCAGCGCATAGCTACAGCTACTGAAATCTGTTTGACCTACTTATGAACCGGAAGTGACCTTTTGACCTCGATCTCTTAGCCAATCAGAAGCCGGCATTTGACCGGAAGCCACGCCCATGCCAGTATGTGGACCTTGTTTCTTGATCTCTGATTGGCTAAGAGGTGGTTGCTATGGCAACCGTCAAAAATAAACAAACTGTGTTGTCATAACAACACCTAGTGGATATTATTGGGACAGTTTATAGCTGGTTTTAGTGGAGTCTCATTGTGGCTAAGACATGACATGTCTTATTTTGACCATATTGATGCATATCGATGCAATTTAACCATTACGACAAGAAATGAAATGTGTAAATAACACAACACACATTTTCACTTTTTTTTTCAATTTTAGAGACAACCTCAACATCCGAAGTAACTTTTACCATTAGAAGGTTTTGTATATATGCGACAGAAAGAGCTGTTTGCAGTAGTGGTTTAGCTCTTGTCCAATGCATTGACTTTAAGCTTTCTTTCGAGGTATCAAAATAACATGTGCTACTGATTCTACCTAGCAAAATGCCTCAGCCAGAAAGTAGTCAGAGTTGTTTTTCACCAAAGCTAAAAGCCTGATAGTAGAATTCCTTGAAATTTAGCTCGAATGAAAAATGACTTTTTACCCGAACCAAGTTTAAAGCTGAAAGTTCCAAGGTGCATTGTAGACAGGTTTCACATGTTTTGCCAATGTTTAGAGCACCTTTACAAAGACATAATACACCCACTTTGGGGTAAATTTCTAGTTTCTAAAGGTATGCTGCAAAATTTAGCACGCTGCTTAGTGTGTACCTAGTATAATGTCGTGGACATGTCTCTTTAGTGTGTAATTGGTATACTCCAATACACCAATCCTTTGTAATGTAACGTTATGTTTACAGTAGTCAATGCAAACAGTAAAAGCATCCCATAATAAAGAACGTGCACATATTAACGCTAGATAAACAGTGGTCAACAGTGTCTGGTTCAGCTCCTCTAAAATATTGAATGTTGTCTACAGGAATTGCCTCCCAGAAAAAGTTTTCTTTACATCCGTATAACACACTACTTATATTATTGCCTGGAGTAATTGCGTAAGGTTTACCGTATGTTCTGCTTGACTGTAAATGAGGTTGCATATAAAATTCAACAGGAGGGTTAGACATTATGGTGTCTGCTTAGCTAAATTACTACCAAAGACCAGATAAGCGAAAAAACCTTTTGTCTGGTGAAGTTGACGCAAAAGAAAAAATTCTGAACTGTTTTACACAATCACTTTTCTTTTTGTTTTTGCACCTAGTTTTTTTTTTACACAGTTTGTATACACATGACAGAATTTTACACAGGATGCATGATAGAATACAACCTTAACATCTTTAAGTAATTTTCCACACAGTATACCACCTTAAACCATGTAATTTTTTTACTTTTTAACTTTTTTACTTTTACTTTTTCACACAGGATACATAATTAAAGAACACAACCTTTTACACAGTATACACATGACAGATACATCCTTAACTATGCAATTTTACTTTTACTTTTTTCCCTTTTTTTGCGTTTTCACTTTTTTTTCAAATTTATTTTTTTTCCTACTTTCTTCACAGGATACATGATAGAACACAACTTTCACCTTAATTTCACTAAAACTTTTACAAAAAATGCTTTTACACTGACTTGCTTGACCTCTGAATCACTTTTTTGAAGAGATAAATCTGACATTGCAAAAGCTTTTGCATCGTTTTCTGAAGTTATCGTTATAGGTTTTCATGTAAGAAGAGCTTTTTCCTATTTTCAGACACAAAAAGTAAATTTTGTTATTTTTTCATCGCACATGCTACACTATAGTTTCTATGCATTAAGATGATGCATTATAACGCTTTGATGATTGTGTGATACATAAGCACCAGTTGTTGAACTGGTGCATAATATACTACGCTACAATTTGACATGAAAGGAGCTGTTGGCCAGATTTAAACAAGCTGTTGACTACTGACCCTTTTTTTCACTGGTAGAAACTCTTGTAACCTTGTTCAGAAGTGGTCCCACACGTTTTTGAAGAGTTTTCACCACATGGGGCGTAACGGTGTGGCCACAGTAGTGTGAGCGGCAGGTGGGAATGTTTGTGGCAGAATCCACAGAACACTTCATTTCATTTGTGTAGGACTTAGTGCCAATGTGGATATTACATCTACCCTTGTAAATGTTTACCAGAACCGAAACAGGGAATGAAGCAGGCACATTGTCCAAATCACTGTCCAATTCCTCTATTTGGTAAGGAACGGATGTCGTTCCCTGGCAGGCTTGGAGTAAAATATTGCGGTAGTGCTTTAGGAGAGCTAGACATTTGCTGATGAATTGTCTGACCTGGTGAGGTGAAAGGTTAATACACCTTTCAAAGGGTTCACCTATGTAGGAGCGAATGGTCAGACCTTTCACATTGGGTTTCTTGTACACCTCTATGCGTGTGTTTTTCGTCACCTTCAGGGTAGAAAAAAATTAAATGGGCTGATTC